>CAUDNR010004515.1:0-16726 GCA_958430865.1 Entrophospora sp. SA101 | reverse complement strand
AATTCCGGATACCGCGCGGTATTCATGGTAGTAGTGGTGCCAATATTTATTCAAAAAAGTAGCGCTCGTTTCGAAAATCATGAAACTAAAACTTTTTTAAATAGAGATATAATCAGATATTTTTTTTAAATGACAAGTGCATAATGATTAGATTTATTGGCCTTTTCATTTAATACTGGATATATTCAGTGAAAGAATGTTTTATAGGTGGTATTTTTAAAAAAATTTGTGAAAGCATTGATGATTAATATCCATTTGGACTATATCAAATTGGACCAGGTCCAATTCCAACACTGATAATGTTCAAACTAAACTAAAATCAACTACACTGCTTGATTAGGGTTTCTATTCGAATAAGGTTTATTCGAATTATTTGTTTTACTCATTATGAATTTGAGTATTCAAATTATATTGAAAGTTTTTTGAATAAAATGAATAATGAACAATTTGATAATTTGAATAAATGAATAAACGAATAATTCAATAATTTGAACAAAATGAATAGTAATAGTTTGAGTAAAATGAATAAACGAATAATTCAAATAATTTGGGTAAAACAAATAATTCAAATAGTTTGGCTAATTTGAATAAAACAAGTAATTTGAATAAAATGAGCAATTCAAATAATTTGATTAAAACGAATAAAAACAAATAATTCAAATCATAATTGGCTAGATGAACCAACTACTGATAGAATATAGTAGTGACACATAGTATTTTGAAGTTGACCAATTGTTAATTAATAACCATTCAAAATTGTCCTAGTTCTATGAAATAAATTAAAATTTCACCTTTAAATTAAAAACCATCGTTACCATTATGTTTAGATCTATATACTGTAATGTATTTATTATTTGTATTGGGAAAGCCATCTATTTATTTTAACATGGTACGCAAAAAGTAGATTAATTCATTATTAATATTTTTTATTTTTATTTACTGATTTTCAAGAATAATAAATATATAAAATTATAAAAAACGAACCAAGTCCAAGTCCAAGTTCAAGTAAGTATTGAAATTGTTTGATATTTTCTAGTCTTTAGAGTCTTTATTTAAATTTTATAATGCAATCTGTGCCAACATGATTATGAGTATAAAACATTAATGGTTTACGAAGGCACGAAGCTCAAAAACATAAAGAATATGATAGTCCGCCCACCTGTCATTAGAAGTTCTTGAATTTTTGGGGTTGTTACCAAGGTTGGATGACGAAAATAAATGTGACGAGATAGGATTTCTATGAGAATTTGACAAAAATGACAAAAATGACGAAATCAACAAGAGTAAATTAAAAAAAAAATTTCATGATGTCAAATTCTAATTCACCAATTCCTTCTCAATTGTCATCATAAATCTACATGCCAACATCATCCCAATTTGCTAAAATTGCAATATCCTTAAAGAATGCCTTAGATTTTCATGTGGGCTCATTTAAAATATAGATGTGGGTTGTCGCATGCTTGCCATATATGTTTATATTTATCAGTACATAACCTTTTGCTGGCACCAATGGTCATTGAAATTTTTTAGTAAAATAACTATAATCAAGTTGATTTTCATAGGAGGGTTCCACATTTAGGAACCTTGCATTAATTGCAACCTTATTATATCAACCCATGAATATATCTAAACTTTTTTTCGTTCAATGATGCAGGTAATGAAGGTAATTTAATTATCTATTTGAACATAAAGATAAATAGCGACTGTATATGATGACTGTTATTGGATTTCCACTAATAATAATAATTATTGTGTAAATTTAATTAGCAAACTGTCTTACTGCTGTATATGGCAAACATTTTCTCACTTGCAAGAAATGCGAGAGTCCAAAGAATAATACGAGATGTGAATACAGTGTATGTGTTCTTCAAGTGTTCATACATATTGCAATGATTCCTTTTAACAACATGATAATAAAACAGCATACGTAGATATGTTTCTTTGATTCTGTTTTCTTTTGTAGGATCTGTTTTTTTTTTTAACAATAAAAATAAAGATCCTTTTTGGAGGATTAATATATAGCACGAAAAATTCTCTGAATTGAAATATTCATTAACTGTGAGTTTTAGATCCAACCAATTCTGTCATGTGCTGTGCCGAACGAGTTGTGAATCCTTCTCTGTGTGATTGCCTTTGGTTCCTTTTGTAAATATTTGAAATTCTTTTTTCACATTAACATATTGGTATTCGGGACTTTTTGATAATTGTAAAGAAATTACTTGATAATTGCCCGTTCAGATATCACATTTCGTATAGTATAGATCTATGTCTATTAAAGCCTCATTAAAGAAGAAACTTTATGATTCAACAATTGTATATTAATTGTCTGCCTCTTGAGTGAAAACACACATATATTTTGCAAGAGCGTTAAAAACGAACGTTTCATAAAAGTGAATGATTAAAGTTACTGTTTAAGGTGTTTGAAGAAGCAATGTTTCTATTACTATTATAACCCTTTTTCAATTTTTCTATTACCATCTTACATAAATATCAAAATGATGGTTTTTTGGATGAAACATGTTCTTTGACATCTTCAAAGGTTCTTAGAGCAAGAAGTTTGTTTAATAATAATCAAATTAAAAGAAGAAAAAAACAATAATCAAAAGGATTGAATGATTTTTATTTGAATTTCGGATTTCACCAGGGATATTTTTGATTTCAAAACTTGAATTTTAAGCTATAAGCAAAAAAATTATTTATTATTATCATTATTACGAATTTCGATTTCGATTTCGAAAGATTTTAATTTTATTACATCATGTATGATTCATACAAGTTACTATGCATAGTAATCGTGGGGACACACACCTGGGGTATATACCCATTATTTTATACTACAGTGCATACCATTACTAGGAGACAGTCGATCAGGGGCCCGTAATTGCTAATTCATTAGCAGCCATTCAGAGGATCCAGCTTGTTAAAGTTTTTCCTTGTTTAACCTTTTTTGTCAACAAGAAAATGGCACTTTCAAGGTGTGAATGAATGGATAATTCTATTAAATCTGACACCGAGTTCAATATTTTGCATTTTTATTTTACCAGAAATAATTTTTAAGGTACTCTATAAACTTGAAACCGGAAGGGAAAACTATATTAACATTTCTATGGACCACAGAAACTCGCCATTTCTGGACGGTCTTTTTATTATTTATTTATTTATTAAATAAAAAGAGCAAGTAGAAAAGAATGGAAATTTATGTTTTTCTTTAAGAAATGTGTATGTCCTTTGCTGACTAAGGTTTTTTCGAAATTTGCTTTATAGTAATAGCAATTGTCCTTTTTATTACCAGGTATATTCTTTTCTCAATTATACCAAGATTTTGTTTATTGTTGTGAAATGTCATGCAATTAATGTGAATTTGTTTGTTACCTCAAATACATGCCATGCTTCAATTGTTTTGGTGTCGTTTTCCGATTGGAAATCGATAATTATTGTTTATAAAAGATACAAAAACTTATTATTTTTTCTCGATCCAAAAAAGTTGTACAAGAGTTTTATTATTATAATATAAACATATTGTGTATATATATATGTAAAGAATTAAACAATTTTTTTTTCAAGACACCAAAAATAAAATAAAAAATATTAATCTATAATAATAATGTCTACAGTTGTATCAAAATCAGTTCTTGAAGTTCTTTCACTTACACCAGATGAGTATAGAAAAAGAAAAGTTGCTCTTTTGACCGGTAATTAATTAAATTGATAATTGGAATAATAACAATTGGAATAATAATTGAGAAAATTAATCAATTAAACAAAAAATTAATTTTAGGTATTACTGGTCAAGATGGTTCTTATCTTACTGAATTCCTCTTAGACAAAGGTTACATTGTCCATGGTATTATTCGTCGTTCTTCATCATTCAATACTGGTAGACTTGAACATTTATACAAAGATCAACATGAACGTAAGTGTTAAATAAAAATCTTTTTGATAAAAAAAAAAAATATATATATATGCAAACCAAGTTAATGATTAATGATCCCCCCAAAATGTATCTAGGTCCAAAAATGGTTCTTCATTATGGAGACTTGACAGATTCAACTAATCTTGTTCATATTGTTTCACAAGTACTTCCAACTGAAATTTATAATCTTGGAGCTCAATCTCATGTCAAAGTTTCTTTTGATATGGCTGAATATACTGTGAGTTCATAGAAAAAATTAAATATTATATATATATATATATATAATTGATTTTGTTAATTGATGATTATATTTTAAATTGATTATTTTTTAGGGTGATGTTGATGCTTTAGGAACTTTACGTTTATTAGATGCCATAAGGACTGTTGGTTTAACAAATCATGTTAGGTTTTATCAGGTAACGATTATTTCCATATACACACACAGCCTCATTTATACAAACAATTAATAAATCAATGCCCATCTCCCTCTCTTTCTCTATCTATTCATCTACCTATCTACCTCGTTACGTGTTTATAGGCATCCACATCTGAACTTTATGGTAAAGTTGTGGAAACTCCACAGTCAGAAACCACACCATTTTATCCTCGTTCACCCTATGGTGTAGCTAAACTTTATGCCTATTGGATTGTTGTCAATTACCGCGAAGCATACAATATGTTTGCTTGCAATGGTGTTTTGTTCAATCACGAATCTCCACGTAGAGGTCGTACTTTTGTAACTCGTAAAATTTCTAGAGCCGTAGCTGAAATTCACTTAAATAGACAAAGCTGCCTATATCTTGGTAACATTGATTCTAAGCGTGATTGGGGTCATGCAAGAGATTATATTGGTTAGGACATATTACATTTATTACATTTATTTATTATCTATGATATATTTACATGATGCATGATAATTTATAACACAAAAAATTATTATTTATTTCCTTCTTTCAAAAAATCAGAGGGGATGTGGTTGATGTTACAACAAGATCAGCCAGATGATTTTGTTTTAGCCACAGGTGAAACTCACACTGTCCAAGAATTTGTTGAAAAAGCATTTGCTGTAATTAATAAAACCATTGTTTGGAAAGGCGAAGGTGAAGATATGGTTGGAAGTGAAGCTGACACTGGAATAGTTCGTGTGCGTGTAGATCCAAAATACTTTCGTCCAACTGAAGTTGATCTTTTACTCGGTAATCCTACTAAAGCTTATAATAAACTTGGTTGGAAACGTAAAGTTGATTTTGATTCACTTGTAAAGGAAATGGTTTTGGCTGATATTGAGGGAGCCAAAGTTAATTCTGAAAATTAAAAAATTTAATTTATTAATTTATAATTAGATTTTAAATTAATTAAAAACTAGTCATTTATAATAGCATAGAAATTCAACAACAAAAATAATAAATTATTTTAATAAAAATATAATGAAAAAAAAACTATTATTAAGGAAATTACAATTAAAAATGAATCAATTGTGGCAATTAATAATACTATGTGTAATATAATAAAATAATGAAGAAGGTTTAAGTGAAGTTTAAGATTGTCTCTGTCTGCAACATGATGATGGACTTGGGTAAAGCAAAGTCAACAGAATCCTTTGTTAGTAGGAAACCACAAACGATTTGACCGTTCTTTAACTTTTTGAATTTCAATGAGGTAATGAGTCATTATGAAAATAATTTTGAATGAAGTGATAATATAGCAAATTTAATTTTAATAAAGTTGTGTTTTTTTAAAGGTTTCCCGCTTAATTTTCTTTTCGATTCATCGTACTGTAACCATTTTGGTGGTAAAATAACAATGAATTAAGTTCTGGAGTTATTTGTATGTAATTGGTAAGAATATAAATGCCTGCAAATTTAATAATGATCATGAGATTTATTATTATTGACATTTCGTGAGAAAATTTATAGATATATAATAAAGTTTTATATTTTTTTTAATAATAATAACAGACCATCAATAATTTTTTGTTTATCAACGTACTGATTGTTAAATTACCACCGTCAATTCAAGTAATTAATCTCCATATCAAATCAAATCCATAAGTATTAGGATAATGATAAGTTTCTTGTACCCTTGTGATTGCAGGTTGTGAAACACTAGTGTCAGTCAGTATTGTAAATCAACCAAAATGCACCATTATCATCCGATAATCCAGATGATTTCGCCAGCAACAGTTTCAGGATAAGCTCGTTAAAATACTATGGCAGTGTCATTTATTATTTCACCAGTTACCGAACTCCGCCGTATAACATACATGTTAACACATAATCTAAAATAATGTGTAAGGAGTTAAAGAAAGAAAGAAAGAAGCCCTAACAGCTTAAGAAAAAAGATTTATATTAATTTCATTCTAGAAAGACTCTGGAAATATTCCATAGGTTTTTAAAGCACGGATCATCAATATTTTATTTAACTGTTTATTTTATTAAAATAAAAATGTGATATGATGTTTGACTGACAGTAACCATTACGTGTGAAGTGATATCCACCCGATTATTTGACCTCGCCAAATTGTATGTTCTCGAACGTCTGTCTATATCTAAATTTACATATAAACTTGTGTGTAGTTCCAGAGCGGAATGAAAAATATTCATGAGTTTTTGGTTTTAATTTATGAATGCCTTCCCCTGTTCGTATTCTACAACACTTTCCAGATCCAAAAACCGATTTTTTCATCGTCTACCTAACAAATGAAAAAACGCAAGTCTCTAGTATTACTAATATATAACTTAAAAATGTACCACCTTCATATTTGGACAACTCTTCAAGTTGAGCATCTGTCCTTTTAACGAGATTAGTATATCCTTTATGAGAGTTGTATACACGATATTCTTTGGCTTTTGTAATGCGCTCCTTGAGTTTATCCTAGAGAAGCATTCACAGAATTAAATCTTCTGTTATCCTATGCAACGCTGATGTATTTAGCTATATACAAATTACTGCATTGGCAAGTTTTCTAGTAGAATGATTCAGAATGAAGCTTGACTTTGATACTCCAGGTTCTAGGTTAAATGCACTTCCTTTGGTATTTCTTTTGGCGAGACGAATTAGCTCGTTCAAATTGAATAATTCCTTCTGTGTTTTTAGCAATTTCACCTCTTGAAATAATTTCAAAATATCTCCTATATCACTCTTGGTGGCTGCTTTATCGAAAAAAAGTCTGCTTGGTTTTATTGTGATATAATTCGGGAGAGGATATTTGAAACAAGAGGGATATATGGTTGGCGCGGTAAAAGACTTCCTATTTGCTGTGCCACATGGCCAAATAGAATGGTAAATCGATAATCAATAAAATCGATAAAATTCAACACTCGGATAATCGGTGATTACTTGATTATTCATTGAATATCCGCTGAATAAGGCTCCGAACGAATCAATGAAATTCAAATCACCTAATTTTTATAAAGAGTTGCCTTTGGAAATAAATGGTTTCGAAAGTCAAAAAAAAAAATATTTGTCTAGTGCAATAATTGCATTTGGCTTTTCTGTCTACAACCATAAAATGGTTCCACGCTTCACCTCTTGTTCTTCTTTGAATACATTGCATCGTGTAATTGAAGAGGTAATCGTTTTCAACAATGCAATCATCATCATTCATCATATTTATTATTTAAATTTAAAACAATGAAGTTTGCAATTGTACTTTTTATTTGTTATACTTCTATTCGTAATACAAATTTTTGCTGTACTTTTTTTTTTACTATTTTAATAAATTTGTTATTTTTTTTTTTTTTCAAGAAAAATAAAATTCTTTCAAAATGTCAACTAGTTTTTCAACGTTAGAGAATATAAGCTTATTATTTAACAAATTTATAAAGTCAAATAAAGATGCTCTATCATTAAAATATATTAGTAAACTTGTAAATGATTTAACAAAGTTGTTGATTGAAACAGATTATTATGATGTAGAAATTAGAATTGGAGAAGGTCTGGATGTTAGAACTTTTAAAGCTCATTCTACCATTTTAAAAGCAAGGTCTTTGTATTTTAAAACCGCTTTCTCAGATAGTTGGATTAAAAAATCTGATGATGGTAGTATTATATTATTTGAAAAAAAAAATATTTCTCCAAAAGTATTTGAAGTTATTTTGGTGTAAGAGTTACAGTATTTAATTAATTAATTAATTAATTAATTAATAATTATAATAATTTTTTTTAACTTGTTAATTTTTTTAATTTTAAAAGATATATTTACAATGGAATTATAAATCTAGATAAATTGAATCCAAAAGAAATTCTTGAACTTCTTGAAGCATGTGATGAATTGGATTTTAATGAATTAATTGATGATTTACAAAATCACTTGATAGTTGAAAAAAAGGATTGGATTCAAGATAATTTAACTTATGTTTATAAAATTTCATCAGATCGCCAATTGTTCAATTTACTTAAAGATCATTTTGATGAATTAATTTATGACAATCCTCAACTATCTTTAAAATTTGATTATTTTAATATTATTGACAAATCTATCCTTACATCTATATTAAAAAGAAATAATTTAGAAGCAAAAGAAATTGATATTTGGAATTTTGTTATTCAATGGGGTATAGGACAAAACAAAGAATTAAACAAAGATATTTCAGAGTGGAACAATGATGATTTTATCATATTAAAAAATGTATTGGTAGATATTATTCCATTGATAAGATTCAATCATATCACTTCAACTGATTTTCATGATAAAATTGCACTATTTAAAAAATCATTTGATAAAAATATATATAAAGAAATTCTTCAACATTATCTTAGCGATGATTGGAAACCAAAATTATTATTTCAAAAAGGTCCAAGAACAAAAGCAAGAGGAAAATTATTAAATTTAAAAATGATATGTTTAATTTCTAGCTGGATTGATGAAAAAAATGATTTGTATAATGCAAATACTTTACCTTATGAATTTAAATTAATTCTCAATGGAACTCAAGATGGATTTTCTAAATCTGTTTTTGAGAAAAAATGTTATGATGTAGAACAGACTATAGCAATTATGAAAATTAAAGAAACTGGAGAATTATTTGGTGGTTATAACCCTGTTGGCTGGAACATTAAAGGAAAGTTTCCAGATGAAGGATATTACATTGAAACAAATAAAAGTTTTATTTTTAAAATTAACAAAAACCAAATAATGAATTCAATAATAAACAGAGTCAAAAATTCAAAAAAAGCAATAGAGCATAGTAAACCAAATCTTGTAACTGTAGATGATATGAAATTTGATGAAAATACTATAGATTTTTACAATTTTGGATCATGTAATAGCATTAATAACAATCCTTATTTTTATTGTTATCGTAATAATTCTGATGATCCTTATGAAAACAATTTTGATTTTATAAATAAGGATAAATATGGTAATTTGTTAGCATTAGAAGCATTAGAAGAATTAGAAGTCTATGAATTAGTAAAGAGTGAATGATTTTTTTTAAACCATGTTTATTTATGTCATAAAAATTATCAATTTTCAAATTCTTACAATAAAATACACGTATAACAATCTCCATAAATTTCCAAATCAACTATGTAGATAACAAAATTCACACACTTAATACTAGGCAAATTTGACATGATTTACAATCAAAATTAAGGTTTCTGGCCGAAACTGCTTCTATTAGTAGCCGAAATTGCCCAAATACTTTGGGCAAAAATTATTTTTTTATAAGCCCAAACTACTTTTTGTTACTAGCCGAAATTGGGCGAAATTATTTTAAAGTTGTTTAAGTTAAAACAAGTTGATTCATATAGTTTTTTAATGTTCATGCTTATAAAAAATGTTGAGAAGCCCAAATTGCCCAAACTAGTTTGGGCTTTGAGAAAACAGTTTGGACCAGAAACCTTAATCAAAATACTAGTTTTTGAACCTAATTAAACAGCTGGTTCTATTCATAGATTCACTTAACTTATTGGGGTGTGTGACATTCTAAGGATATCAAAGCTAGTTATTTCTAAAGTGATCAAATCATTTAAATTCCTTTGTTTTAAATTTAATCTGAGAATTAAAGGTCTGTTACATTTTAGAATGTTAGAATATTTAATTTCCGTTGTTTGAGGTATTTTCCACGAGTCAATTATTTTATTGAAATTTGACTACCGTCATAAAGCCTAATAAAAATGAATCTTGGTATTCCTTATTAAGGCTAATAAATACTTCATATCATCTAAAAGCATTTTGATAATTTATATTCCTTAGATATGAATCAGTACAACATGTTGCATTATTTAAATATGAAAGGTAGTTATGTTTTTGTGATTGATTCAAAGAACATTCGCCTACATTTTCTTCTGGTGAGTTTTTATAATATATTCTTCAATATGAGCATTAGTTAAAAGATAAAACATCATCAAGATGCCCAGAAATATCTTTTTCATCAATTGAGTGAGGGGATTTGTGTTAATTGTGCAGAAAATTTCGTGCAACAAAATATAGACAACAATTCCACTTTTTGTTACAATAAATCGCTGATGTCTTTGGGTATATTTTCCTTTTTTTTTTTATTATTAACAATAAATCACAATGCTTTCCGGTTATAATCCCATTTTTTTTGAATACAAAAATAATACAAATACTTTTATTTATTATCGATTTTTTTAATAAATACACAGCGAATCTCGGTTTAGCGATACTAATTAAAAATCTCGGTTTTACGGATAAAGTTCAAAGAACGGTTCCATAATGAAAACCTTCTCGATATAGCGGAAATCTCAGTTTAACGGATTTTTGGAAAATTTTCCCTAATACTAACATTAATTGCCCGAACTATCCGTTAAACCGAGATTTACTGTGTACAGTCAAGCCTCGATCAATGAACCACCATAAACCGATTTTCGCTTTATAACGATACAAAATTGGTTAACCCAAATCATATTTAATAAAAATTATTTTGAACCGAACTTAATGGTTTGTACAAAATAATAAAAATATAACTTTCTAAGCCAAATATGATCATAAACTGGTTTTAAAAATTCGTCTTATAATGATAAAATTCTAATAAAAAGACGAGGATATATTGCATTAATTCAACCAACAGAAATAGAAATAGATGAACAACAAACAGGATGGAAACCTTTATTCCAAAAATTTCTATTATATTGGTGTTGAAAATTTATTAAATTTTTTAGTATATCTTCCAAGTGATTTTAAAATGTATTCGTGCAACAATCTTTAGATAAATATTGTATTTTATAACGTTGTAAGCCGAATTTATTTTGAACAATTGATAAAAATCGTTTTGTATCCGGGGCTGGTTTGTGTAATTCAAATAAGTATTTGGCTAAACTGACTAAACTATTTAGTCATATGTTAAGTCAAGTTTAGTCAAGTTTAGTCAAGATGATTATTACTAAATTAGGTTTTTAACCTTTACGCTGCCAGCCCTGTTTGTATCATAAACCGAATTTTTTGATTTGTGTAAATGTTTTTAGTATATTTATTATGCAACACAAAACCGCATTTCAACATTGTTCATAAAACGCAATCTAATCGAATTTGATACATGTAATCAAAAACGTACTAGCATCATTTCAATCATGAATTCCGTCCATACGGTTTATATATCTCGTAACTTATTATTTATTACGTTAAATATTATTAAAAAGAGCAAGGAATAATCAACCCTAATTTAATATTACAATAATTCATTACCTTAAATAAATAAAATCAATTAATATTATATAATAACAATATTGTTGAAACGACAGCTACCAACCCCGTCAAAAAAGCCTTTTCCTGGATTACTTGAATTATTTAAATTTTTTAATACTACAAGTTGTCTTCCAAAACAACTAAATTCCTTTTATTCTCATCATAATAAATTATATTTCCTCTTGTCCGTGCAACTTTATAAATTGAACTAAAACCACCTTCAGTCAACTTTATTACTTTTTTAAAAGGCATCCATTCTAAAATATAAATTGGCAAAGATGATTTCATTTGATATTATTGAATAAAGTTATCAATTATGTTATTTCCAGATGTCCAAGTGGTGAAAAGATTCTGTAATTGTAAATTAATACAACCTTCACAGAATCTATCAGAATATTTTGTCAATTTACACTTGTTACATTCTTTTGTTTGTCTTCCTTTACCTCTTGCATTTCTTAACTCAAACCATAAATAAGTCTTTCTTCACAACATTCTTTATCATTTTCAGAAATAATCTTTTCGACTTTCTTTATCAGAATTGGCCAAGGCATTATGATACATTTCAGCATGAATTTTAAATACAAATTCCACTCTTTCTGGTGATAATAATTTCTTGTATGACATGACGTAAAGATAAAAATTTAAAATTTGGTGTTTTAATGAATAGAGCGGAGAAAATGAGTTTTTTTTTGGGTAATAACATTATCTCCTTTTTTTTATTTGTGGAGAACTGAATAGCGTGCAACAAACAATTCTCCTGTGATACATTAATGGGGTAAAAATAGTTTATCCTATATATTACTATAATTGATTACTGTCATCATGGTATATATATATAGTTTTCACACTAACAAATTAATAGTATCCCTTAAACGGTTGATAGCCGATAAAATTTTTCTCTAAGCATATCATTTCCTAATATGAAAATGATCTGAAAAAAAATTCGGGTTGGTCGATTGACTATTTTTACTTTTGCTGATTGTTAAATTGACCAATAAGAATGCGAGTTCATGATTTGGTGTTACCATTAAAGAATACTCGGACCGTTTAGGTATATATAATCTTAATAAAAATTACATTATTTTAAAGAGCATCTTTAACATCAACAAGTGATTGATTCGTCATGATTCTAATAAAGAAGTTTAGCATTCTTCTTTTTCTTTGTTTACGATTTTTATCACTCTAAACTTCAAAATCAAACTTACAAATAACTGTGCCTAAACTGTCTAGCGTACTATGTAAAAGTCATTATACGTACGTACCAATATTACCACCATCCTATTACTATGTGTTTTTCAAATTCAGACGTTCAAGCACATTATTAATATTATTGTGTATTACTATTATTATTATATGTAGTTAACTTCAAAAGTCGAAAATTCGAAAAAAAATCAATTTAACACAACTCATATGTATGTAATAATAATAGAATAGTTTTAATTTGTTTTATTATTACTAAAACTATTACAACTGTTACCAATATTTCTTCTTTATCATTACATTTCATAAAATGAAAAAATCAATACGCGTCTGAATTGTCTTTAGTGCCTGAGTTTGAAGCAGATCAATATTGGCATGTAGAGCAACTTTTACATACCTACGAGTTGTGTTAAATTGATTTTTTCGAATTTTAACTTTAAAGTTAACTGTGCGTCATAGTCATTACAAAGTAATATTAATAATAAAGTAAAAACGGAATTGGGCGTCTGAGTTCGAAGCAACATACGTTGATCAATGTTGATACGTAGAACGACCTTTACATAGCACACAAGATAGGTTTTGTTTGGTACAAATTTTTGTAAGTTTTAATTTAAAAGTGATGAAAATAGAAAACAAAGAATGCTGAAATCCTTTAATTGTTGAGTCACGATAAATCAACCACTAGAGTTTGGCGCTGATTGGAGTTGTTCTTTAAATAATGCAATTTTCATTTTCAATTTTTCAAGATTTATATTAATTCTTTATCAATTGATCCTGTTAGAGAAAAATTTAAAGGCAATAAATAAACTATTTTACTGTCAAAAAAAACCCATTATAACAAAAAGTTAGATTATCACACAATATTACGAGAACATTGTTTGTTACACACCATTAATTCCGTAAAGAAAAAGGAAATAATGTAATTGTTATTCTCGAAAAAATCTTCACTGTTAAAACATCAAGTCGACTTTTATATTTTATATTTTTATATAATGTCATACGCTAGATTATTATCATCGTTATCACCAGAAAGAAAGGATTTTCTATGCAAAATTTATGGTGAAATATATCGTAATGCAGTGGTTAATTCTGATAGAGAAAGTAGAAAAATTTATTTTTTTTCATTGGTCAAAAAAACAAGGAGCTTTCCGAAAATGAAAATAAATTTTGCAAGGAAAGGTTTATTTATGAGTTTGAATTAAGTAATGCAGTGTATGGATTGGGCAAATCAAAAGAATGTAACAAATGTAAATTGACAAGATACTCTGATAGATTCTGTGAAGGTTGTATTAGTTTACAATTACAGAGTCTTTTCACCAGTTGGACATCTGGAAATAACATAATTGATGATTTTATTCAACAATCTCAAACAAAATCTTCTCTGCCAACTTATATTTTAGAATGGATACCTTTTGAGCAATTTGAAAAAGTAACAAAGTTAACTGAAGGTGGATTTAGTTCAATTTTTACTGCAAAATGGACAAGAGGGAGAATAATTGATTACAATGAAAATAAAAAGGAATTTAGTTATTTAGGAAAGCAACATGTGGTATTAAAAAGTTTAAATGATTCAAGTAATCCAGGAAAAGCTTTTTTGATGAGGTTGGTAGTTGTTATTTAAAACAATACTGTATTATATAAATACTAATCAATTTTATATTTACTTTCAGGCAGTGAATTATTGTAAAATTAAATCAAAAATGCTTAATTGTTGTTATGGTATGACTAAATTTCCAGATAATGGAAATTATGCAATAGTTTTAGATCATCATTTAGAAGGAAATTTAAGGGATCACTTGCAAAAAAGTCATTTAACATTAAAGGACAAAATCACAATCTTTAAATGCTTACGCAATGCATTAGATGATATACATCAGAAAGATTTAATTCATTGTGATTTACATAGTGGTAATATATTAATAAGCAAAGGTAGTTGTTATATTACAGATTTAGAATTATGTGGGCCAGTTGATGAAAAGTCATCAAATAAAGCCTATGGGATTGTATCATATGTTGCACCTGAGCTACTTAGAGGCAAAAAGAACACCAAAGAAACAGATATCTATAGTGTTGGGATGTTAATGTGGGAAATATTTGCAGGTCATCCACCATTTGATGATAGAGCTCACAATCATCGTTTGATTTTTGATATATGTGCAAAAGGTTTACGACCACCAATACTACCTGGAATGCCTGAAGATTATGTGCAAATGATGCAGAGGTGTTGGGACGTGGATCCATCAAAAAGACCAACTAGTAGAGAGCTGCTTGAGTTTGCTTATAATCTAGAAGAAACTATTAAAAATAATAATGGTAATAACACTACTAGTAGTGGTGGTGATAGTGATTCACAACAAGTACACAAATCACATCCAGATGCATATCATACAAGCAGAATATTAGATGAAGATATTGCTAAATCTAAAAGCTTGAAAATTTATACAAGTAATGATAGTTCATTAAATAGTCTTGATTTTAACTCTTTTCTTTAGAATGTTGACAAAGGTGAATAAAAATTAATGGATGGTAATTTCCAATTGATTAATTAATTAATTAATTAACATTAGATTATAGCAATAATAGTAAAAGATGCGATGAACGACTAATTTAAACTCCACTATAAATTTATTATTATCTTTTTTATTTTATCATTATTTTGTTTTTCAAAGCTAAATTATAATAATGGTTTGAAATAATAAACTTTTTATAGTTTTTTGATTCTTGTTAAATGGTGATATTGGCTTAACTTTTGGGTTACTCTTGTCAGTTAATTGCAAATAATTCGATGCTTGTCAATTAATTAATTTACAACTTTACTTTGGTTCCCTCTTTCTCGCACCTAGACGAATCTGTGAGTCCAAACCTTTGTTTACTCACTAAAGCAAATTACGTTACTAATCGTTGTTAACACCCACTATTTAACCAACGTTAGTCCTAACCTTGCTTGCTTGCTCACTAAAGTAAATAAAGACAATGTTTTATTTTTATTTTTAAAAGTGCGATTAATTTTATTAATAAAAATAATGATCCCATCAAGAGTTTTATTTTATTAGAATGTTAATTATCTATTATTTTCCTCTGTGAGGATCCGAAGTTATGCTTTTGCAAGCAAATACCAAAAGTTATCCTTTATGAAATTTTCTTTGATAAAGATAAAGTTAAAGTAAAACCTACCATATTATAAAAAGTCTTTGCGTAAAATTTTCATTTGACACTAAAATTAGTTGACCCTGGAACATAAAGTACCAAGTCCCTGATCGATGATTTTATCTACACCGATCATTATTAAGAAATGTTCGAGTTTAGTAGTAATAGTTAATGAGTGTGTGGGAACTGAATTTTTTGCATCCAACAAAAAAAAATTTTTGGTTCCATGGGAACAACTGATGAAACAAAGAAGAGATTGGAACACACAAGAAAAATATAAAAAAAAAGACCTTTGGATAAGCATATATGATATAATGAATTCAATTGTTGAAATTAAATAGTTTTTCCACATCCTTTAAATAATTAAATTGAATATATTATTATTATTAAGTAAATTATTAATATAAATTTCTAATATTTCTTCTCTTTTGAATTCTAGTTATAAAAATAATTTTTTATATGGGGCATGCTGCAACAAAACCAGACAAAGTGAACATTGGTGTTACCAAAGATTTCAGGGATTAAAATTTAGTAATGTGATTATTAAAATCTTCCATTTGTCATCCTCTTAATTATTAGGTGATATCTAGGGATATGGGGGGACAACTCAATGTTGTACATATTAGTCGGACGACATTTCACAGTGACTGATTTTAATATATGATCGACATGACACGTTTTCTGTACAATGGACTTTGGCGAATGAATTGAACGTAAACTCATTATTAAACAATTTTTGTGCCTCTAAGTAAAAACAATCACTTGCCTTTGATTTTTAAAACGCGAGCTTTATGCATTTGTAGCTCTTCCAGTTA
>CAUDNR010004514.1:27108-45129 GCA_958430865.1 Entrophospora sp. SA101 | reverse complement strand
ATAGTGAAAAAACAGTTAGAAGGTTGCTTAAGAGATTAGGTCTTGTTTATTCAAAATATAAAAAAGGTTTATACATCGATGGCCATGAAAGACCAGATGTGGTTGAGTATAGAAAAGTATTTTTAGAAGAGATGAAAAGGTAATTTGATTAATTTAATTATTTTAATTAAATGCTTTGAAATTTCTATTAAAGCCTCAAATCAAAAATTTGATGCAGAAATTCAAATTGATTGTGGAAACTGGTTCATTAATTGCTAAAAATAAATAGATATAATGGTTAAGGTGATATTGTTTTTATGTAAAATTAATATTTAAAAAAACTTACTGAAATATTTTTATAGTTTGGAAAATTTCATGCCAGCATTCACAGGTGATGAAATGGACACAAGGATTGATCCTGATCTTTCAGAAGGTGATTCTCTTCACATTTGGGTTGCTCATGATGAAACTGTTTTTGAATCAAATGATGGAAAAAAAGAAGGTTGGCACCCTGTCAATGAACAACCTCTAATGAAGAAGAGTCGTGGTCGATCATTACATGTGAGTGATTTTGTGACTGAGACTGTTGGATGGTTAAGACTCTCAGAAGAACAAAAACTAGAGGTAAGTGATAACATGCCACATGAAGCTCGTATCATAATTAGTCCAGGAAAAAATAATGATGGATGGTGGAATTTGGATCAACTTATAAAACAGGTAAATTTTTTTAAGTGTCTAATTTAGTATATACATAATGATTAAAAAATTTTATATTATAGATTGTGGAACATGCAATACCAATCTTTGAGAAAACCCATCCTGGAGCCATTGCAGTATTTGCCTTTGACAATTCATCTGCCCATGCTTCACCTGCAAAAGATGCTCTTGATGTAAATAATATGAATTTAAGTGATGGAGGTAAGCAACCACTTAAAAGAAGCACTTTATTTAATGGACAAGTTCAAAATTTAGTGGATTCAAATGGCCATGCAAAGGGAATTAGAACTATTTTAATGGAACGTGGTTTGTGGCAACCACATCTGCGGCTTTCCTGTGGTAAAAAAGGAAATATAGATGAAAACCCTTCCTGTTGTGCAAGACATATTCTTGGTGCTCAAGAAGATTTTTGCCAACCAAAAAAACCTTATTTGCAGGAAGTAATTGAAAATTTAGGTCATAAAGCCATTTTTTATCCCAAATTTCATCCTGAGCTAAATTTTATTGAGATGTGCTGGGGATCAGCAAAGAGATATGCCCGAAATAATTGTGAGTATACCTGGAGTAGCTTACAAAGGAATGTTCCTATTGCTTTAGATTCTGTTAGTTTAGTTGAAATGAGAAGATATGCACGAAGAACAAAAAGATTTATGGAATGCTATAGAAGAGGTTTAGATGGAATCCAAGCAGAATTTGCAATGAAACAATACAAGTCACATCGTTCTGTTCTAGAGACAGTATATAGAGATGTGGATAGACAATTTGAGAGTTAAAATTTTTTCCTGATGTATATATTAATATAAAAAAAATAAATTTTGTTTATTGCTTATTTTGGAAAGATCATCAAAATTTTAAAATTGAAACAATTGGATGTGTACTTGTGACCGGCACTGTAGAAAGTAGAAAATTTTTAATTACGGCACTCACTATTAAAAACATAAGTGTAACACCCCTTTATGACAGTGTCAAAATACTTTGGGCTGCATGTATAGTGATGACCTCATTTCACCAATTTTTAATTTTTTATCCTACAATGTTGATGAAAGGGTTGTCAAGATAAGGTATTTATTATTTCTATAATTATATTTATTATTTCTATTAATACTTACTATAGAAAAAATTTTTTAAATATAAAAAATTATATAAAATAATGTTATTTTTATTTAGAAATGGGGGATTATCAGAAGCTACCAGAAATTGAAATGACAAAAATGGTCCAATAAAATACCCTGATTATTCTTGGCATCTTCTTGAATCAAATTCAAACTTTCAGTTTGAGTTCCTTTTTTCAGAGGTCTCCTATGGCCCAAGGTCACAAGGTACTCAAACAACAGAGCATATAAAAAGTGATAGACTTGGGTTAGGAAAACTTGCAAAAGAATCCTGAATCACATGTTAAAGCATTTACAAAGAAACACAGATAATTTAAAGTGTTTAGATTTGTTAAATGAAGTTAAAATCTTAGCAATTCATATCTATAGTAAGTAATCAAATAATTTTAATTATGTTTAAAATTAAAATTATATTGCTGACTTTTTTCTATAATTGAAGCAACAAAAATGGAATTTTACATTGTAGACTGTTCACACAGGCTATTTTCTACAATGAAAAAACTAACAGAAATTAGTCTTCCTACCATTAAAGATAATCCACAAGAAATAGTTGAATTGATCAAAAGTCTAATAGCTATTTATAAGATAATTAAAGAAAGTATTAAAAAAATAGCAGAAATAATTGACATCATAACTGATCTATCTAATAGAAAGCCAAGTACACCTTTACAAAGTGAAATCAATAACCTACTATCAATGACATTTGCAACTCTAGATATTTGAGCATGTGTAGGCTGAACATTTTAATGATGATAATATGGATGACAAAGAAGATATTATTGATAGTCAAGAAATAAATATATAAACAAAAACAACTATTTAAAAAATAATTAATAATTAGTTTATTTCAATAATAATAATAATTTTTCTTTTTGCTTATGAATTTTAGTTTATTTTTAATAATTCTCCTTTACTCTGTTATTTTGCATTACTTTACACACACACACACACACACACACATAGATATAATATTAAACATGCTATTTTATAATTCGAATATATGAATTTTTATTTTAAAGTGTTGGAATTTCGTTGTGTAACTAGTACAGATTTAGAAACTATCTCCAGAAATTCAAAATTTGATTGGATAATAATAATAATATTACATCCGACAAACTGAATTTTTATCACTGTTGGGGTGTCATACTTACTAAATTTTAATCCCTGTAATAAAAATGTTCACCCCATATTATTTTGGTATTAATTCAAACTTCAATTGTTATAATTCTGGTGATTTTGCTGGGATTCTATCAGTGTCTTAAGATTCATTGAATGTTTATAGTTTTTTTTTTTGCACAAAGAGAAATTTTAACTAAACTAATTAATATAGTGAAAAATTGATCAGTTTTTAAATAAAAAAATTTTTTAATGTCATATCTATTTTTGGGTAAAATTATTATCAAAGTTAAAGGTTATTACCGATTTGGGTAAACCTAATACAAAAAGTGTTGGGTAAACTCTAGTAAATTTTGAAAATTTTAGGGTAACCTATCTATATATGTAGTTTCCGGGGTCCTAATTAGAAAGTTTTTTTTTTGAGTTATTTAGTAAAAAAAAAGTTACAAGGGTTTTAAAGTTGAGTAATATTAGTAATCTGAAATCATCTAAACCGTCATTTATAGAGTTGGCGCGAACCCTATAATTATATAAATAATAATTCTAGGATGTCTTTCGTCATATGTACAAACCCCAATGTAAAAAAAGTACATAAATGCCTTTTTTGGATTAGGCGTGCGGGGATTATCTATCTATTACTATGTATAGTGATTATTTTTACTTTACATATATTGGGGTTTGTACATTGGTTCCTTGGAGAGTCATGACCAAAGCATCAATTTAACCAATTAAAAAAAAACTACTGTTTATTTATTATTTTTTCTATTTATTTTTTACCTTATTATTATTACCATACAAGCAAGTTATGCATTTTTATTTGCATTATCGTTATTTGTTTGAGTTGCGTTTTATTTTGTGTTCGTTGATATTGTAAAAACATTGAAAATCGAATTCTGAGTTAATTAAATTTTAGATTAAGAATTAATGTATAATTATTCAAGCTTTGTGCATCGTTAATTCAATAATTAATCAAATAAAAATCCTAGAACTTTGTGATATTTGTTTTTGTCTATAATTAGCGCATGCAATATGAGCAAAACTCTTGTATATGGTTGTTAATTTATTCGGCAAGTTTCCAAGCAATATTATTAACAATATTATTTTGGGGATCATGCATGATATTCTAAAAATTCTAACATGATCAAACTTTATTTTTATCAATTCAAGTATTTATTAATAATAAAATCTAGAATTGTTAAAATTGTTAAGTAGATCAGGAGAAAATTAGACCACTAATACCAATATTAAACAACCAATTGATCAAAGACTTTAATTTCTTCTTGAACATAAACCAATGACAACATTAATTATAATATCACGTCATTAATCATCATAACACCAATCTTTATTTTAATTAATTAAAAAAGGATACCATGTATTTAATATCTAAATAAACAAATAAACAATTGCGAGGGTGTTACCAACACTGTTATTAAAAAAAAATTTTTCTAATGTTTTTTTTTTTAATTGAGACTTTTTATTTATTCAACAACGTTTCTCGCTTTGGTCATAGGCTTAGTTTTAATGAATTTTACGTAATAGTCTTACAACCCTGAGAACGTTTCGTCAAATAACATTAACCGTAGTAGTAAAAGGCTGGATCTTGTATTAAATTCGAACTTAAGAATGAGGATTAAAGAGTATGCGTGTGTGCGCAATCTTGAGTCATCTATAACGCAAGTATTTCTTCTATCATTTTTCTTAATACTATAATATTGTGCCAAGGAATTTCTTAAAGAAAATTAAATCAGTATCATTATTGTGATTAAAATTGGCGTACGATTTGAAACTCTGAGTTGCAGAATCTTATATTATAAATTCTGAAATAGGTTGTTACAACATCTTGGTTGTTGATATCAACTTTGATTGTAATCATCATTGTAAATGTTTGTCGAAATTGCACAACAGCAAAATGGCTGGTTGAAGATCGACGTTATTGTAAAAAAACAATAGAAAAAAAAATGACGGAAAAGTTTTTTTTTATATTAATGTATATAATGTTTTGTAATTTTGTATTTTGTACAATTTTTTTCTAAACAAATAAAGAGTTAATTAATGAGTCACGAACTGGTAAATAAATATCTCCCTGAAGAGCAAATAAATAAATAAATAAAAATGCAGGAATATAGTCAGTCACCAGTTAAATGCAAAGGATTCATCAATAAATGATTTTGTTGCATTTTTTTTTATATTGATTTATATTATTATTTTAATTATAGTTATTTTACAAAAAAAACTAAATTTTTTGGAAATAATAACGATAACTACAATAAAAATAATTATTTTCATAAATGTCCTTAATAAACTGTTCTACTAATATATCAAATTCATTTTGTTCATTTAAATTTAAAACTCTAATTAATAATGGTTTTAAAGAATTCATAAATTGTACAATATCTTGCAATAGTAATTCTGAAAGACTATTATTGGGCGAAGTTGACGTTGATGATGTAGTAGTTATTTGACTTTTTTCATCTCCATCTCCATCGCCATCTCCATATTTGTAACTATCAGTATCATCATCCTCCAAAATACAGTTATCGTTATTATGATCACCTATTAGGACTATCCTCTCTTGATACGATAAATTTTTTATTGATTTACAATTATTTAAACGATTCTCTAGCAGTATTGATAGTAAATCTTTTAATTTGGGATTAATATTATTTGATATTAAAGTTGATTCAAATGCCTTTATCACAGTTATAAATTTATTTTCATTGTTTTGATTTAGATTAAGATTAAGGTTTGGATGTAGTATCTCGTCATTTTGATATTGATGTTCACATTGAATTTCTTCCCGCCTCTCCCCTTCCACATTATAAATAACCTCCCCGTCCATCAATTCAACCCAACCATTTCTCTTTATAACCCTCATCAATTCCGGTATCACTTTATTCTTCCATTCATCTTCAGTGAAAGCAGTCATTAAAAATCTTACATGGATATAATCGAAATTTTCATCATGGAATGGTAGTCCGTCTAATAAATTACAAGTTAGAAACGTTAAATTATTTGGTTTGATTTCGCTTGGAAATATTGGCGAAATGTCAATTCCGACAAATGTTGATTTTGGGTAGTCGATAGACATGTTTAGCACCCAGGCTCCAGGGCCGCAGCTGCAAATAACCATAATATTAATTTTTGTTTTTTATCTTTGCCGTAATATATATATATATATATATATATAATAAAGATTAATAAATACCCAATATCTAATGCATTAACACCACCTTCCTCAAATAAATGATTCATTGGAGAGGAAAAGTTTCCTTCCCATATGTGACGAAATAAAAAATGTTGAGTTTGTAATCTGTCGACTATATTTATAATTTTACAATATTAATTATTATTTAACCAAATAAATTAACCAATTAACCAAATGTAATATTACCTTCTTCGTCGTCATTTGGAAGAAAATACTTGGAATTTTTGTCGTTGTGATATCTTCTTCCATTAATATAACGAAACCGAGATTTCCTTGCGTCTCTTGAACGAACGTTTCCCATTTTTATGATTTTTATTGATTATTTTGAAGATTTTAAGAAAATATTTTTATATTTTTGAAAGAAAAATTTTAAAATGTCAATATTTATTCTGTTTTGTCAAATCATCAATAAACGGTTTTTATAATATTTTTTAGAATACAATACAAACAATTTTCTTTTCTGTTTGTTTTTATTAAAAATAATTAAGTACTAATGGAGTTGATTTAATTATGCTTTATTGTTTATTGTTTATTATTTACATGTGAATTGAATTAAACATATTCAACTCAAGATCTAGACTCAAATCTTATTATTATATAGTAGTAATACATAAATTCAATATTAATATTAAACATACTAATTAAACAATCAACAAAACACTTCCTTTATATGGGGAGAGCATTCCTGAACCAATACACTGTTGATTACCAAACTATTTTCTGTATATAATAAGCGATTGACTGTGGTAAAATAAATCAACGCAAAGTTAGATTTCTCTTTTGCTATATTAAAGTTTTTTTATTTTATTTCTGCTTAAATGAATATTATAAGATTGCTCCTATATAAAAATATAAATGTAAACTTAGTTTATGTAATAGAACTATCACAAGTTTTTTTTAAAAAAGGAGCAAAGTGGCAAAATAATATCTTGTATAATTAATTATATAGAATGTTGCCAATCAAGTCTGCCAAAAAGAAAGAAAAACAATAAACACTGGGGAAAAAGAAGCAGTACGAAAATGAGCAATCATTATAGTTGGCTTCGTAGGAAAAAAAAGCTCAATCCCCGAAGTTACGCAAATATGCGCAATAGTAACCGCAATTGGCTCCGTTTATTAACGGTAACAGGATAACAGGCAAAAAAAAACGTATTAACATTACAGTTTTAACTGCATCATGGAGGGTTATCGTTACACGGCAGAAAAGGTCAAAAATTTTCATAATCCCCAACTACCAAACAAACTTCAAGAAAATTTTGGTTTCGCATTTGTAATCTATATATATATATATATATATATATATATATTTGAATTACAAATAGCTGACTACGCTTACAAATTACGATTGTTATTATTATTATTATGTTAATAAACATTTACGGATTTACGGATTTACAGTTTTTGCGAATAATAATAGTAATAGTAGTAGATTTTATTCAAAAATTCCGATAAAATTTCAGAACTCTTGTGTAATCGCTAAAAAAAAGTTGAAAAAAGGGTCTCTGTGACACAATTCCCTAAAAAAGAACGTAGAACATCAATGTCCCGAAATATTACTTTAAGAAACCGGGCTTTCCGGTTTTATGTTATTTTATTATTATTATTATTATTATTATTGATAAATCCAGATTCAAACTGGTTTTATTTTATGGTACATGGAATCATTCCTGCACGTAATTTTTAAAAAGAATATGAAACAATACATAGATATGTCACACATAGAATTGTGTAATAAAATTTTGTTTTATTAAAATAAAGTTTTAAATTTGCTAATGAAACAATAATTCGTGTGCAATGTTAAACGACCAATTCCACGAAACTAATTCACAAATAAAATATAAACAAAAAATCGAACTATTTTTTTTTGTAAATCACAGATGGTATGTTTTACATTGTATCCCAAAACATTGTACAAATCTTTAAACATTAAATTGATAGGTGTTTTAATCTGCATATGAATGATTAAAGAAAATAATCGACCATGTTTAAGTTGTTATGTCGTATCATTTTGTAAAAACAATAGAAAAAAAATGTCAAAACCCACAAAGTTTAATATATCTATGTCGATCATATTATTATTATTATTATTATTATTATTATTATTATTATTATTATTATTATTTATTATGTATGACATAAAATGTATTTGTTCATCTATGGTCTATGGGCGTTTTTATATAGTTTTTTTATTTGTTAGAAATTATCATAGCCCAGTCTATATGTGTCTATATAAAAAATTCCTCGCCAAATGGAAATTGAATTCATTTTCGTAAATCACGTAAAGCATATTGATTGAAAAAGAAAAAGAAAAATTCTAATGTTCATTGTTGAAACCAGAGGATTAAAGTTACGAAAAGATCAGATAAAATTTAGAAAATTTTTATGATTGGCAAAAAAAAATAAAGGACAAATTACAAAGTATGAAGAATTTAATCCAAAACTTCCTGTTTGTGTATACGTAAATCCTGGATAGAAGTTGACACTGTTTTATCTATAGGAATAAATACAAGTATAAAAACATAATATTTATGTGTAATGATGAAATAAATATGGGTAATGCTACTGCCGCTAGAGTTTCCAGCTGCTCTAGAGAGTATCATCAGTCTTTACTTTTTTCTTTGGGTAGGTTTCGTTTCTATTCGTAACACAAATTCTTATCTGAATTATGCAATTGTAATAGGATACTGGATTATTATAATTGATGTAGCATCTGATTTTGATAAAGTTTTTGCTGAAGTTACATGAAAACTTGGGTAAATACTTTTAATAAACGGGTATAACAGAAAATTTTTATTATAAGTCATATCCAAAATCAGGTAAAGCAATTTTTATGTCACGAAAAGCAAAAAATTTTAAAATAGAAAAATAGGCAAAGGTTCAATTGTAATCGATGAATTTTCTAAAGACCCTACTTATTACCAATACTAAATTATTGATTCAAATAATGTTTTATTTTATGTACATTGAAACTAATAATATCATATTAGATTCAAATATGGGTTTATTGAGAATTAGTAAAGAACTATGTTAATATGATTTTTAGATAAAAATATATTGGATAATTTTTTTCAATTGTTACATATGAAGTTACATGTCTTATATTGATAAAGCTTTTAATCTTTTGACATGTTATATGCAAAAATGGGTAATGGAGAAAAATTTGGGTAAAGTTTCATTTTATTCGTTATTCGAATAAACATTCAATTCTTATTCAAATAAAAACCATATATTAAGATAATTTGCTAGTAAAAATAAATAAATTGCTATTATTATTATCACTACAAAGGGAAAACATCAACTATCATGATTAATCGACCAAAGAAAGAAAAATAAAGAATGTCAATTGTTTCTGATTGTTTATTGTTATTATCACTACAAAAGGAAAAATAGAAAACTTTTTTGATCGGATTAGAGTGCATATACTATTGGGGTTAGTCACAATGGTTGATCATCACTATGTGCGGATTTTTTAATGTTACACGTATATATCATCAAAACATTATTATTATTATAGTAAATAATCGAAACTTTAAAACGTAAATAGTGTGTTCCTAATCGAAAATCAGATTTTTTACGAATATTCGAAAATCAATTTATTCAAGGATATTTGAATATATATATTTTATTTCTTAATTATTTTGGATACTCGTAATTATTTTGGATACTTGTATTTATTTTAAATTTCAAACATTCGTTATGATAAAATATGAATGATTATCGATTGATAACATATAGTATTAACTTATTTGTAACTTATCTTACTATATAACAAACATTTTTCAAAGATAATAAAGAATTTACAGAAAAATTTTCCTAATACTCAATTGTATAAATCATTTTTAAAATGTCATAATATTCTTACACCTGATAAAAATTGATGATACTTTTTTGATTTGTATGATGATATAATTTATTAACAATTTTTAAATATAGCTTGAAAAGAACAATCAAATTGATGATGTCCAAAAAGAAACTTTATCAATTAAAGAACAAGAAAAATTTAATAATAGTTTGTTAGAATTTATACAAATATCTGAAATAATGAGCATACAAAATAATCACGAGTATCCAAAATAATCACGAGTATCCGAAATAATATTCGAAATTCGTAATTTTGGATTTACGAATATTCGAATATGGAGTTATAATTACGGTTAGGAACCCTATTTGTAAAGAGAGTAATAGCTCAAAGGTCATGGTTCACAGTGAATTCAATCAAACCAAAACCTGGTGATTTAAATTACATTATCCTTGCACCAGAAGGCAGGCCTTAATTATGCAATTTAATTTTGTGCAAATGAGGATGTAATTATGAGTGAATATGCACGTTCATCTTTTAAGAAAGGAAGGCCCTTAAAAGTAGACCCTACCTAATTGAGGAAAAATAAAGAATAATGTTAACAATGATTAACCTTTTAAACAACTTTTAAAGACAAATTACAGTCAGATAAAGCGAGGTATTGGGTATTTATTCCTCAAAGCTACTAAATCAAGTGAAAAAACTGAATTAAAATATACTGTCGCCCAACTGTAGGTCGCCTTGATGAATTCTACTCAATGCAATTTAATTTTGTGCAAATGAGGATGTAATTATGAGTGAATATGCACGTTCATCTTTTAAGAAAGGAAGGCCCTTAAAAGTAGACCCTACCTAATTGAGGAAAAATAAAGAATAATGTTAACAATGATTAACCTTTTAAACAACTTTTAAAGACAAATTACAGTCAGATAAAGCGAGGTATTGGGTATTTATTCCTCAAAGCTACTAAATCAAGTGAAAAAACTGAATTAAAATATACTGTCGCCCAACTGTAGGTCGCCTTGATGAATTCTACTCATGTACCCATAAACCCCGGCTGATAACAAAAGCCCTGAATTTTCCTTTCATGACTGGATATATTCATGTGGCGCAATTATTTAATGGAGAAGGGGGCCGGACGTAGGTAGATTATCTATCACTATGATACAACTCAAGGGATAAGGAATTCTATTCACGGTAACGTAAAAGATATAAGCTCTGTCAATGTATAATCTAGATCTAGAAATTATAATCTTATGGATGGATATTGGCAAAATGATTACGTGAAAACCATCATGTTTTACTCCAGTTTAAAAATCAGTTTTAAAACCGCAAGACAAATGTTGAGCTGATCACATTATTATTACTAAATTCACAAATTCAGCGTGCAAGATGAGTCATCAAAAAAAAATCAGATTTACAGATTGTCATGCCATCTTTGATAAAGAGCCACTTAGCGAGGTTGACTCTTACAATTACATCCAGGAGGAGTAATCCTCTTGTAGACTTGTCTTGTAAATTAATACTCGCTTGGTACTGCTTGCAAGTAATAGATTAAATGTTTTAAGTTTTAGTGGTAAATGTTGATTGAAATAATTTTGTGACACAAATTTTTTTTTAAAAACATAAAATCAAATTCTTTTTCAAATTAAACAATCAAGAAAAAATGTACGCAACAAAACCAAATAAAAATCAATCATTCGAAAATATGATTTGGCATCTTTTAGATAATTATTTGTATAAAAATGCCATATACTTAACGGAAAAACTTTATGCACAAGATCATAAGAATGAAAACTTGCTTTTTTTATTAGCAACTTGTTATTATCGTAGCGGTCAAAAGAAAGCAGCACATTGGTTGTTATCAGAGGCTCAATCAATAAAATGTAAATACTTATTTGCTAGATGTTGTTTAGATCTTTGTAAGCCGGAAGATGGTAGAACTGTGTTATTAAATATTTTACCAAATTTGGAAGAAATTGATCTTTTCGGTAAGCTGTTCTAGACGATTTCAAATATATAGCAATAGATGAAACCAACGTCATTTTAAATTCTATTATTTATTCTATTTTGCAAATAAATAGGTTCAGAGAATTCTTTAACCAGAAATGATAATCCTGATCTGGCATCAGCATATTGCTTGTTAGGGAATTTATGTAAAAGCTCACATAGAGTTAATGAGGCAGCTGATTATTATATCGCTTCTATAAAGTCAAATCCGTTCATGTGGGAAGCTTTTGAAAATCTTTGTAAATTGGGTAAAAAATCAAATTTTTAATTATCCATCATATATAAATTCAATCTTTTTTCTAGTAAATAAATGTTTTTATAATAAAATATAGGCAAATCAAACCATCTAGATGTTAAAGAAATATTTACTATAGAGAATGTGAAATCAAATATTGAAAATTCTGACTCTGATTTGGTAATTTTTGCTCTGGGATATTTATATATATGTGTGTGTGTGTATATGTATATATATGTATTTGATCTGATTATTTGAATACTTAATTTATTCTGTTGTGATTAAAACTTATCAGTTTCCTGTGAATGATGATATTTCTTCAATAAGGGTTAGTGTTAATTTTTTTTATTTAATATTTTTTTAAAAAAGATTTGCAATATTTCTCATAACTTTTAAAAGTAATTATATTATATACTGATATGTTTTCATAACAGTATACTACATTATCTTCAACTCGCAAAATTGATAACAGAAAACAAAAACGTTTTCGTATTACAAATGATGATAAAAGCAACACAGGGTCTGATGAAAATAATATTAATAAAGATAGAAAGGTTAGCTTTTTTTTGTTTGTTTTTTTTTTAAAAAAAGTTCTAAAAATAATAATTTTATTAATTAAAAAAATAACAGGAATTAGATATTAAGGAAGTTATGGATATATATCAGAATTTGGCCAAAGGTTATTCATTTTTAAGTCAGTATGAATGTTCTAAGGCTATTGAGGCTTTCTTAGAACTTCCTACTTCTCAAATAAATACTGGATGGGTACACTGTAATATGGGAAAAGCTTATTTTGAGATGGCAAATTATACAAAAGTAATAATTTAATCATAATTAATTTTCATTTTTAAATTTTAAATAATGTCCATACATAAACAAATAAATTGATTGATTGATTGATTGATTGATAATATAGGCAGAGGATTGCTTTTCAAAAGCACTTCAATTAGAACCTTATAGACATGAAGATATGGAAATATACTCCACCACACTTTGGCATTTACATAAAGATGTTGCACTCAGTGTACTTGCCCATGAACTTTCAGATTTTGAATGTTCGTCACCACAAGCATGGTGTGCTATTGGTAATTGTTACAGCCGTCGACAAGAATATAACCTAGCGTTAAAAGCCTTTGATCAAGCAATACAACTGGACCCATCATTTACCTATGCATATACTTTATCTGGACATGAATCTATGGCAAGTGGTGACGTTGATAAAGCTGTAGAATATTTTAGGAAAGCTTTGCATACTAATGAGCGTCATTATAATGCACTGTAGGTGTTATTATATTATTATAGTTTTTATATAAATTCTGTTATAATCTTTTCTATTTACAAAAATATATATATTTGTTTATTTATTAGTTATGGACTTGCTAAATATTATGAAACATCCGGTCAAATTGAAAATGCAGAATTACATTATAGAAAAGCTATGGACATTAATCCTAAAAATGTAGCCTTGTTATGTTCTTTGGCCAATGTAAACTTTTATTCTAATATATTGATGATATTACTATTACCATTGTTATTATTGTCAAAAATCAAATAATACGTTAATAGTTTTGTTGCGTGGTGTAAAAAAATTATATAGGTATTGGAAAAGTTGGATAGACATCCAGAAGCACTTTTACTTTACAGTCAAGCTCATGATATTAATCCACAAACACCTCTAGTAATGTATAAAAGAGCAAGAGCATGGTATAAAGATGGTCTATACGAGGTATTATTACTATTATTAATGATGTGATTTTTTTTTAATTTATATTTATATGCTTACATACATGTTCATATACATGGATGTATGAAAGCATGCACTTAAAGAACTAGAAAAATTAAGAATGCTTGTTCCAAATGAGCCCAAAATGTATTTTCTTATGGGCAAAATCCATAAAGCAATGGGTAATAAATTTAAGGCTATGGAGAACTTTACTTTGGCATTAAACATGAATCCTAAAATAATGCCAGAAGTAGAGACTGCGATTAATAGAATGGATGATGTATCTATAGAATCTTTAACTGGTCAACCAAAAAAAAGAGTTATAATTTACCGTGATGATTATAGTAATAATAGTAATAATAATAGTGATGATAGTAATGATGATGGTGGTAATAATAATAATGATGGTGGCAATAATAATGATGATGGTGATAATAATAATAATGGTAATAATAACAATAACAATAATAACAATAATTATTAACTTGGCTTTGAAAATAAAGGTTTAAGTCGGGAAAGAATTAACCGAATTCAAGAACAACACACGGCAAGGATGCTTTACTATCATGTATTCGCTTAATATCTAATAAATTACAATAACAAATTTGTGGTTTATAATGAATACTTTCATTTTTATTTTATTTTATTTTATTTCTACTATTACTATATCTATATCCCTACTACTACTACTACAAAAAAAAATCCGAAATTGTATATTTATTACCATACAAAAAATTTTTTTCCACTTTTTTAGTAGTTAATAATTACAAAGTAATTCAATCAAGAGCAAAAAACGGACATTTAATTTGAGTAGCGTAATAATATATTTTAATAAGGAATTAAATTTTAAACGTACTCTAAATGAAACAAAATTCGCTATAAACTTGGTGTCAATCCACAAAAGAAAAGCAATAACAAAAAAATTTGGTACATGCATGTTAGACTAGACACCTTTTTAAAAAATTTTATTTTGTGCAAATACTATTACTATCTATCTGCCTTTGGAAAATCATATGCGCTCTCATTAGGAAAAAAAATAGATTGGCAGTTTTTTCCAATTTGGACAAATTCTTGATTATCATCAAAAATTTTTTTAAAAAAAATTTTCTAATATTCTCAAATAATATAAAATTATGGGCGACACACTTTCACTCCGGGGTACACTCGATGGTAAAGTTATGATATGATAATTGATCAAAAGAATTATTATTGATTGATTGACTACTTTCATTAATTAATTTGATTATTATTATTATTATGATTAATTTATTTAGGACACTCGGGTTGGGTAACAGCTATTGGTAAATTTTAATAATGACATTATTGATTGATTGATTGATTGATTAAATCAATATATTTACATTCATATACGTATATATACATACAAACAATTTGATTAGCTACAACATCGGAAAACCCTGAAATGATTTTATCTTCTTCTCGCGGTATCCATTTATATGCTTTTTTTTTTCTCGAGACAAAATTCATTCATTAATTAATCATTTTCTTTAATTAAAAAAAAACAGATAAAACCATTATTGTTTGGCGACTGACACGAGATGAACACAATTACGGAGTTCCTCGCAAATCATTAACAGGTCATAATCATTTTGTACAAGATGTTGTAATTTCGTCAGATGGACAATTTGCCTTGTCAGCCTCTTGGGATAAGACACTTCGATTATGGGATTTGAATACCGGAACGACTACTCGTCGATTTGTTGGGCATGAAAAAGATGTTTTGACAGTTTCTTTTTCGCCGGATAACAGACAAATTGTTTCAGGATCAAGAGATAAAACCATCAAATTATGGAATACACTTGGTGAATGCAAATTTAATATTCAGGAGGATGGACATACTAATTGGGTATCTTGTGTTCGGTTCTCGCCAAATCCCTCCAATCCAGTCATTGTATCATCCGGTTGGGATAGACTTGTAAAGGTGATTATTATTATTATTGTAATATATACATATATATTTTTGTGTGTTTGACTATGATGTTCAAATTAATACTTATAATATTTGCTACTTTGGAGAAATTAAATATATTTCAAAGAAAAAATTTAACCAGATCTGAGTCATGCATATTTACACATATACATTTATTTAATTGAAAATTGAAAGTATATATTTATTATTTTGAAGAATTAACAAAAAATATATACATACATGTAGGTATGGGAACTTGGAAAATGTAGACTTAAAACTAATCATCATGGACACAGTGGATACATTAACACTGTTACCATTTCACCAGATGGATCACTTTGTGCATCCGGCGGAAAGGATGGTATTACAATGTTATGGGATTTGAATGAAGGCAAACATTTGTATTCATTAGAAGCAAATGATATCATAAACGCTTTAGTGTTCAGTCCAAATAGATATTGGTTATGTGCTGCCACTACATCTTGTATTAAGATTTGGGATCTTGAAACTAAAAAAGTTATTGATGACTTAAAACCTGATTTTACAGAAACTGGCAGACACTCAAAAGATCCCGAGTGTATCTCTTTGGCTTGGTCACCTGATGGTACTACATTATTTGCTGGATATACAGGTATAATTAATTATTGATCTCATGTTATTATTGATTATTATTATCGTTATTATTTTACTAATAGATGCTCTTTTGTATTATAATTAAAGACAGCAAGATCAGAGTTTGGGAAGTCCTATAATATCTCACCTATATAAAAGATGATTCTTGTTAAAAAAATTTACATATTTATTGTTATTTTAATATTATTTTTTTTTAAATAATAAATTAATCTCATATATGAAAATATGGGCATGCTTTTTTAACATATTAGTTAATGTGTTAAAAATAAATTTTTGTGCAAAATTCCACTTGAAACACCCTTTGAGCACTAAATCTGTAGCCTCCTGAATTTGCAATGCTGAACATTAAAAGGGTTCACTGCTGCACATGCGTCATGCTCACTATCAACCGATCATTTACATACTTTCTCTATCTCGCTAACTATCACATCTTCAAATTACTTTCCATGCGTATTACCATATCTGGTAAAGATATGCAAATGTCAACAAAAATTTCAGCTCGTATAATTTCAACCAACTTGAACTTCGGATCCTCGCTTGAAATATTAACATTCTAATGAAATAAAAACTCTGTAAAATTATTATATTTTTAAATAATTAGCCCTTAAAAAATTGTAAATAAACCTTTAAAAACAAAAATATTGTCTTAATTTTACTTTACTTTTCGCTTAAAATGCTTTGGTAAAAAGCCAGGTTTTATTTGTTTTAGTGTAAGCAAAGGTTAGGACCAACATTGGTTAACTAGTGAGTGTAATTACTATTAGTAACGATATTTGCTCTAGTGAGTAAGGGCTAATGTTGATTAGCTAGTGAATGTTAACAACGATTAGTAAACGTAATTTGCTTTAGTGAGTAAACAGAGAGTATTGTTGCCGTAATCGTAGGTGAAAGACCGTTGGACAAGCCGTTTAAGTTGTATTGTAAATAAACCAAAGTTAGAACTTACGTGTGAGCCATAATCATTAAAAAATTTTGGTTCAAATTGAACAATCAAACCATTTCAACGATTCGAACCAATTACAAAAATCTTGCACAAAAACGTACATAATAAGCAATGTTGACTTGTAGCTTAGGTTCTCAAAATTATATATGCAAAATTTATTTCTCCAAAATAAAATTTTTTTTTTTTACAATGTTTTGAAATTTTTGTAAACAAGTATAATTTTTAATACAAATCCTTCAAAAGTCAATGCGGAAGAATCGTCATTCTTTATAAAAACAATGTAGGAAAACGATTGATATATTTTAAACACCAACATCTGAAAAATTGTGTATTTTTTTTTTATGAATATACATTATTATGACAGGATTAAATTGTAATTACTCCCATTACAAAGTCACTCCTGGGACAAATAAAAAATGTCTGTATAATAATAACATATACAACAGAAGTTCATAAAATCACGTGATTCGTGAAATAAAACTAAAAGCAAAATCGTTTTACATATTACAAAATTTTTATTTCTTTTATAGTGTAAATATAGGACCGGGAAAACTCTATAGTATGTGACCGCCAAATTAAATGGCAAATCATATTAATGCGAATCTTAGTTTTTTAT
>CAUDNR010004513.1:0-25232 GCA_958430865.1 Entrophospora sp. SA101 | reverse complement strand
TCCTTGTAATCACAATGAATTAAATCTTTTTCATGTATAAAATATAATGATTCACATAAAAATGTAGAAATATTGATGTAAATGCTTTTAAAAAAATCTCTGGGTTACGATTGCATCTACGTCTTGCGCTTTGCAACGAACGAACATTTTTCTTTTGTACGGCATGGTTGTTCACTATTCTATTTTGGAGCCCTGTTGAAACACGTTAGACATACTGAATAACAATTCAATAACACAATAGATTATTTCTATTGATTAGCAAACAATGTTTAGTTCTGATGTAAATTACTGACCAAAGAAATTTATCTTTGAGACATGTTAATTAAACTTCGTTGGGACCGGTGTTGGTCGTTAAAACTATTTTGAGACTAAATCAAAATTCAAAATTAATTCCGACTTATGGCGAAACCTTTTGGCTTTCGCACAATTTTAAAACTATAGTTTGAAAATAATTGGAACCACATTGAAACAATTGGGATGCACAACACTGCATATACGTTTCACGAATTAATTGTTGACAAAACAACAAAGGAATTTTAAATTAATAATATTAATAGAGAATTGTTATTCGCACATCACATTTTTGCTATTCGTACCCCTCCCGTGACTAAGACAATACATCATCACATTTAAAGCCATTCATTGGTCACATTACTACACTTAGTCACGGGAGGGGTGAGAATAACAATTCCCTATTAATAATGTTAATATTAATATTTATATAATTTAAAATATGGGCGCGAATATGTTTGTTAATGTTGTATAAACTTACGAGATAAATCCTGTTTTATTTCCAAGATAATCAGTTAAATAATACACATGTGGGGGATACCTGCCTAATTATTGTTGTTAAACAAAAATCCTATTGGTTGATTTTTTATTTGGAAAAAATAAAATATTTTAAATGGGAAATTAATGATGTAAAAAAAAGATTCTGATCTTTCTGATATCGAAAAAGGGAATAACTTAATAATCATCATCTCGGCTTTTTTATTTGTTGCATAAAGAAGTCTTATATAAAAGAAACTTTAATTATGCATGTACCCTAATAGTTATGTATTAATAATATAATATGTGAGCGAGTGAGTACCTCATTAGTTAGTTCCTTTTCTCTCCCGCATTAATTAATATTAATTAATTTTTTCCTTCTACTTCATGTTTTATCAATAATTATTTTTCTTTTTCACTTTATTCTTTTCTTTAACATCCTGAAAATCAAAAGTATTTTATGAATATGTCTCTAGCTTATTGTAAACCTATTCACTCGATGTATATTTATCCTACTTTTTTCTTTGCATTTTCTGCATTTCTTAATTTTGCATATGCTCAAACTCCAGGTATACAATATTGTTACGTTTTTATATAAAAATAATATATTTAAAACTTTCACCAAATAATGATAATATTAATATTTATGGTTTGTCATTAGGTGTAAACAACACCAACCCCGACCCTGATCAAAATGCAACCACAACAGATGAAGGATCTGATTCTTGCAGTGATAATGGTTATATAGCTGAAGAATATAATTTAAGCCTTCATATTGCTTCATTTTTTATAATTCTTGTAACAAGCTCAATGGGTAAAAATAAATAACTATTTATTTGATTCTCTTGATATTAATTATAACATTATTATTAATTATTAACATTTAATAACACATTAAATGCTAGGTGCTTTTATTCCGGTTATCGCTGATAGAAGTTCCAAATGGAGGGTTCCAAAGTTAGTTTCTTTCTGTAAGTATAGTTAAAATATAAACATTCATATATTGTAATTATATAATATTAATCTATGTGTTATTGTTATTTTTGCAATTATATTTAGCCACAAAACATTTTGGTACTGGTGTTATTCTTGCAACTGCTTTTATTCATGTAAGTAATGGCCAAATGAGAAATCAATCCAATATTTAATCATTTTTTTAAAAAAAATTTATCTTAATTTTCTATCTAGATGATCCCCACAGCATTTGAGGCATTAAGCGAAGACTGTCTTCCAGAAATTTGGCATAATTATGCATGGCCAGGTGCAATTTCTATGATGGCAGCATTATTAGTTTTTTTCATAGAATATTTGTCCACAAATTATACTGATGAATTTGATGATAAAAATAAAGAAATTCTCCCAAGAAATGACAATGATACTAAAGGAACTACTGAGATCATTAATATCAGTCAACCAAATGGGACTTTAGTTGTGCTAACTAATAGTTCTCAAACAATCGGTGTAATTGTATTAGAAGTTGGCATTTGCTTTCATTCAGTAATAATTGGAATAGCATTGTCAGTTGCTAATGGAACTGAGTTTATCTCTTTATTATGTGCTTTGGTTTTTCACCAGGTAAGAATAAATTAATATATATATATATATATATATCTTTCAATAATAATTTCTAAATATGTTTATTATTATTAAAGACATTTGAAGGTTTGGGACTTGGTTCAAGAATTGCAGCATTAAAGTTACCAGAAGGCAGCTTTAAACCATGGCTTATGTCATTAGCTTATGGTACTACAACTCCACTTGGAGTAGCTATAGGTTTAGGTATACGTGAAACATATAATCCATCATCGTCAACTGCTCTCATAGTACAGGGAGTTCTTGATGCAATATCTGCTGGTATATTGCTTTACGCTGGATTAGTTGAATTGCTCGCAAGTGATTTCATTTATGGTTCCAAGTTTCGAAACTATCATGCCACTCAAAAATTATATGCATTTTTTCTTTTGCTTCTTGGTGCTGGAATGATGGCTTTGATTGGTGTGTTTATTTATGATTTTGTTTATATTTTTTTTATTGCAATGTTTTCAAAATTGTAATTCTAATATCAAAAACTTCAATATTTAGGATATTGGGCATAAAATCTTTCAATTACTTGCTTTCTTAGCCTTTTCCCCTCACTAGTGCCATAATCTGATTAAATTATTTTCATTATTTTATATTTTTTTTTCTTTTGTTTGCATAATTTTTTAATTAGATTGTATTTTATGTGTAAATTATTATTAATCATCATCTCATTTTTTTTTTTTTTCTTCTAAAAAAAGTAAATATCACTCAACTGTAAAAATAATAACTAAAAAACTCGTTTTAGCATGAATTTAATTAAACAATGTTGGTTTAACTTTTAGGGCATTTACCTAATAAGATACAAGGATTTTTACAACCGTCATTATATCATTGTAAAATTGTTAATGCGGTTGGAATATCTTCCACTTGGTTGTGCTCAAAAAGATAATGATGAATGAACCTGAAAGTGCCTTTATTGTATTGTCAAGCTTTTTTATAAAAATATTTTAGATTTTAAATTTTAATCTCTATTTGGACGCAGCTTTAAAAATCAATCAGTTGGGTGGTTTATAAAAGATTTTTTTACATTACAATGATAATAAAATAACAATTACTATTTCTTATATGGTAGGTGTACCGCAGAAATAGGTTCCATACATAATAAATCTTCTCCTTTTGTCCAATGAAAATGGGTGGCATCGAAGAAGGTCTCGTTGAACTCAAAAATTTGAACTAATGCTGAAAAAAGAGCAAACGAAAATCATAAAAAGATTTTAGAATAATTAGCTAAAAATAATTTACAAATAAAATATGCTTTAAAATGTTGTTTTTTTTTTATTGCAAGATAACGTTTGAGATAAAGAGCTGTTTGAACAGGCTATATATACAATCAAATAAGAATATTAATTCATGGATTTTTCACATATATTTTTTATTATATATTACGAAATGATTGCATCATGTATATAGAGTATTAACTTGACATAATTGCTCCCATTTTCTTTTTTTTTAATGGGCTGAGGTCTTAAACAAATATATGTTTTAAATGATTATCTCTATAAAATCCACCGAATCCAAGAATTGGAGCATGATTAAAAGTATTTTAAAAAGAGAACATACTCGCCCTATGTATTTAAATCAGCTGATATTCGGTCACTTGAATATTATCAAGAAATTTCCCAGTAAAGAAAAAAACCCTGAGAAGTTGCCTAATAAGAAAATAATATGTGACAGAAGTTAATAATAGACAATTATGTTTTGTTGTCTTTTTTAATCCTTTTACCAACATAAATGATAATAACTATTGTACAAATATAGTTTTTCCTTTTTTGGATATTTTTTGATAATTAATATCATTTTTACTTATTTCAAATATCAAGATAGCTTACCATATAATAAGTCAAGGTACAATGAAAACTATGAGTTTGCGCGCAATACTTGCCATTTTAGTCATTATTATTATTTATTATTTGCCATTGCAATGTACAATTATTAATTATTAGTTTCTCGGACATTTGCGCCAAATTTTCTGTTTGGTTGAAATTTGTAAAGATCTCGGCCAATAATTTACTCTTTGATAAAAATTTTTAATTGGACCTTCACCATTACGTGTCACGCGAACCTGTGATTTATCAAGTTTTTCGAAATCAACAAAATTTCAGGTTCACTAATAATATCACCAATTACTGAGCCCAAACTAAATTTGGGGATCTTATTGGAGATTACGGTAAAGTTTTTATTAAATGTCTAGAGGGTCTTTTCATCGGGTGGAAATTCAACGCCGTTTGTACGTCCGAATAGACCAGCTGATTCGCCTATATCATTTATAATATCATCATCATCTATCAATGTTCATGTGTTATATAAATGGACCTTTCCATCTGGAACGCGGTCCACTTTGGTAATGCTAAATTATTTGATTGCATCATTCTTTTTAACCTTGGCAATAAACAGAGATATTGATACGATCGTTTGTCTAGAACAATTGTAAAAACCTGATGCTTGCGATATCACTGACTAATGCATTTCTGGTTAGTTTAATCACGTGAAATTTTTAACTAGCAATTTCGAATAAAACGAATCATTCAAACAATATAAATAATATAACTGATGTAATGGTATATCTAATTTGAAATTTTTTTCTATATAGTCCTTGTAGCGATAATAATAGTATTAGTGGCAGAAGTAATTGACATTATTCCTTTTCTTGTTTTAGTCAATTAATAATAATAGTTGTAGTGGTTAGTATTTTTTCCCTTGTGGGTAAGTTTTTTTTCTACTAGCAAATAGTCATGATAGGGTTTCTGTTCGAATGTGTTTTATTCATGAATATTTGAATTATATTGAATGCTTACTCAAAATAAAATTCGAATTAAGATTAGTTGAGAATTTGTATTACGAATAGAAACTCTAATCATAAGTCCCGCCCAAGCCCACCCCCAAAAAAAGTAAAGATTGTTACTCTCTAGAGTAGCTGAAAACTCTAGTAGTAGCAAGCATTACACAGAATAATTATATATTAATATACGGATTATTGTATTTATTTCTATGTAACATCTCTGTGCTAATAATACCAATTAAAGCTCCTCACGAGCTGGCTTGCGAGCCAAAAAACTTATTCAGCTTGTGAGGCTACTAAGTTATTTGGCTTGCGAGCTGGCTCATGCGGAGCCTTAATACCAATATTTATTTACAAAAGTTTTAGAATAATAATATGGACATGGATAATTTCTACGATGGATTACCTCAGGTCCTGAAGAAATGCGACTTCACTGAGGTTTAAAAAAAAATTCTGGGCTAAAGATCTTGATCAGAGACATTTGAATATTTAACAAGATGTATTGGAGCTGTTATTTATTAACAAAACCCCCTGGCAAAGAAAAATTCTTTAAAGAATCTGAAAAATAGTAATTTTGTAACTTTTATTATAAAAGAAAGTCATCAAAAAAGTAAACTAAATTGTTGATGAATTCTTTATGAGAGTAAATTTACAATAAAGTACAGCACTCATTATATTTACACTCATTTCATTTCGTACAAAATAACAATATTTCATAAAGTAGAAAACCCATGTGGATAAGAAAATATTTGCTGCAAAAATAGCCAAGTAAACAAATTGCTGAAACTTATCATGAAGAGATCGATAATCTTTTCACCATTCTACAATATTGTCATATCCACCATTATATCAAGACAATCCTTACACCACTTTGACAAATTTATTGAATCGCACGTAGTGCCAGCAATAATAGAAAAAGCACCCATTTTTAGATGTATGATACCAGAGTATATAAAATTCATCATACAGCTAGTAAAAGTTTAGAAACTAGTTTACAAATTTAGAACACCCAACATTCTCGGCAAAGAAATGGAATCTGATCCAGGTTCATTGGATCTAAAATTCTTAGAATCTGAATCTAGATCCTTTAAATTTATAATAAACTTGTTATTATTAATTTGTCAGTTAAATTTGTGTCAATCATATTGTAATAATATTGTTTTTTGACATGGTCGGAATTAGCATACAACATCAGGAAAATTATGTATTAATTATCCAATTATGAAACATGCGATTCTGAATTCGATAATAAAAAAATAAAAAAATAAAAAAATATGAAAACAAAGAAAAATAACTAATTATCTAACCATCAACAATTTATCCATAAACTACTTATTATCATTGTAATTAATTAATTAATTAATAATCACATTCAAATTAATAAATTTCAATTAATTAACTATTTAATTTACCTTATTAAAATTATATTTCATAATTTAATAAGCTATCATTACTTAAATTCAATTTAGCAATTTCATCATTTAAATTTAATATTCTACTTGAATGATATGCTAATGGATGTGATTTGTGAACACTTTGTGAATTACTAATACTACTATTATTATCACTATTATTGTTGATAATTTCTTGTAGTTGACTATTAGCAAAGTCACAAAGCTCTCTAATAGTTGGTCTTTTAGATGGATCCCCATCCCAACACTTCTGCATCATTTGTACACAATCATCAGGCATTCCTGGTAATATTGGTGGTCGTAAACCTTCACATATATTAATCACTAATTCACAATTATGAGCTACATCATCAAATGGTGGATGTCCTGCAAATATTTCCCACATTAACATCCCAACACTATAAACATCTGTTTCTTTTGTGTGTTTTTTTCTTTTAAATAATTCTGGTGCAATATATGATACAATTCCATAAATTTTATTTGATAATTTCTCATCAACTGGCCCACATAACCCAAAATCTGTGATATAACAACTACCTCCTTGCAATAATATATTACCACTATGTAAATCACAATGAATTAAATCTTTTTCATGTATAAAATATAATGATTCACATAAGTCACTAAAAATATTAATTCTATCTTTTAATGTTAAATTTGAATGATTTTTTTGTATATAATCTCTTAAATTTCCCTCTGGATGATAATTAAGAACTATTGCATAATTTCCATTTTCTGGAAATTTAGTTATACCATAACAATTAACAATTAAATTTGCTTTAATTTTACAATAATTTAATGCCTGAAATTAATAATTAATTATATAAATAAAATCAATTAATTTAAAATAAATAGTTTAATTTAGTCTATTTTAAATGAGAACAATTACCTCATCAAAAAAAGGTTTTCCTGGATTATTTAAATTATTTAATGATTTTAATACTACAAGATGATCTCCAAAATAACTAAACTCCTTTTTATTTTCATCATAATCATCAATAGATCCTCTTGTCCATCCAGCAGTATAAATAGAACTGGATCCACCCTCTGTTAACTTTTGTATATTATAAAATTGCTCATAAGGTATCCATTCTATAATTTGAGTTGGAAGAGATGAAAGCTGTTGACATTTTTGAATAAAGCTATCAATTATCTCATTTCCAGATGTCCAAGTGCTGAAAAGGCTCTGCAAATGTAGACTAATACACTTTTCACAATATTTATCAGAGTATCTTGTTGTTTTACAATTATTGCATTCTCTTGGTTTACCATATTTATTAGTTGCATTGTTTAATTCGAAATTATAAACAAACCTTTCTCTACAATATTCCTTTTCATTTTCTAATAGTTCTTTGTTTTCTTTGACTAATTGTAAAAAATAACTTATATAATTTTCGTTGTCAGAAACAAATGGAAAAGCAGGTCGAGCGATATTATCTATTTCATTATAAATTTTACGTACTAAATCTACTCTGTCTTGTGTTAATAACTTAGGGTATGATGACATTTTATATTTATTTTTTTAAAAAAATACTGCAATAATAAAATTTTTGCAAATCTAAATTATTATTTAATTTCTATTTGAATATGGTATAAATGAGTGGACAAAGTGGATAAAAACAAAAAAGTAAATTCCGACGGACTTTTGTGCAACTTCTTTCAATCAATCATTAACTTTTAAATGATGAGTCAGCTTCAAAAACAAGGTAACCAATCCCCGGAATCAACTTAACGAAGAATTTATTTATTATAACCAATTCAAAGTCCTAGATAGATAGGCCAACCTCAATTGTTATTGAACTCCTGACCTTCCAATTACCGCTCTATAGATATCTATTTATTTTTTTAAAGAATGTATATACTTAAAATAAAAACACCGCCACCTTTTCTTTCATGGTAGAAAATTTTTATTTATATAAATTTCTCCTAAAGCTACAAGAAACTATTATACCAGGACTTGTCAATTGTCAGAAAATGAAGGTGAATGAATATTTAAAATTCGTATTTGTAATAGTCCTTTTGTTTATTTAAGCAGAAAATCAGAACTGGAAGAGTTGATAAGAAACTAAAGTCATATTCATTTTAGAATTAAACAAGTAATAGTAACATATTCTCCCTGGTTTAACGAGTGCGTGGAATAAAAAAAAGAATAACTATGCAAATCTGGTCGCAATTTGTAATCAGACTTCGCTCTGTGGTTTCTTGTCAGTATGTAGGACGTCGCAAAATGAGCGTTGACAAAATCAGAGTGTGACGACAGCAATGTTAGCTTGACATGCTAAGAGACAAGTATTTACGAGTAGAATTCTAACACTGCCATGATTATAACACCTTTGTTTAAGGTATACTGGGAGCAACTAAAAGCAGCAGCTAAACCAACAACAATTATGGATAGCATTAAAGAGAGTTCTGATTGATCAGATTACCACGAATGGCTTCGATTGTTAGTTAATCGATTTGTTATATTAAGAGTAAATTAATTGGGTATAGTACAATGAGTACAATGATTATAATTATTGCAAATGATCTCTCAACTCATTTTATCAAGGAAACAGACATAAATCGTTTGGGAAATAATTATCAAAAACAGTAAGTGATGTGATGTGATGTAATTAATAACAAAATCTTTTTTTTTATTCAAAGTTGTTTGGTTTTTTTAGATAAATCTTTTGTTTAATCATTCTAGTCATCAATTCGCAAAAAAAAAAGGCTAATATAACGCAATGGAAACCTGTTGTTATGTGAAAGTCTTTTATTAAAAGGATTTTTTAAAGATCATAATGAAAAGCCTTGCCATTCATCAGGACGATGATGTTGTTTATTTAATCTAAATCAATTGTAACAATAGCAGATTCTGACATGAATGAACAATGACGCTTAAATTTAGGTAAAAGCACACTTTGAACAATTAAGTTAAAACATTATTAACAATTTTTGGTTAAATATTATATATTTTATCTCCTGACTCTCTCATCTAATTTTTTTTTTTTTTGACTATATTAACATCATCCTTGAAAGAAAAAATGATGTTAGATGCCATCAAAATCACAAAGTTAGCGATAAATATATTTTTTCTATTCCACTAAATGATGCTATCTCTTCAACCATATCCTGGTGAAACGTATTCTGACAAACCGTCTCCCAGTGAAACGTTTGCCACATGCGCCTTTCTATGATCTAGTCAAGGATAGCAATAGGTATTAATAATTATATCATTCACAGTTATGATGTATGTGCCTGGATTGAGCCAAAAGGAGAACTTAAATATTTATCTATGTAATTAAGAGTAGTAATGATTTTCATTAAGTACAAAAATCTACAAAACGCAAGTTTTTTTACATTTGTTAGATTCTTAAAGTTCTAGGCTTTATTATTGTTAAATACATTACAGTTGAAAGTTCAAAAATATTTCATATACCAATCATAACAAAACATAGAAAAAAAATTTGTAAAAATTGTATCTAATAAAAATATAGCAGTGATAGTACTAACGACAAACTAATTATAATAAATTGATTTAAAATACTTGTTGCAATATTTCTCAATTGAAAAGAGGAAAAAAATCCAATATTAAATTAATAGCTGGAACTTCTTTGTTCAAAATTCAAGGCTATATCTACATAATTATCAATTTGTTCTACTAAAGCTTCAACTTCTTGTTGAGTAGATTTGGTTGGGGCCAATGGTAAGTGTTGTGAAGCCACCTGTCTATCAAACAAGAATGATCCACTAGGAATATCTGATACTTCCTTACTAAATGCTGCCCATAGGACTGTATCAATTCCTTGATCGACAGATCTTAATTGATTTTTAAGATGCTTATAAAAGGTTTCCAATGATGTCCTGATACCAGGAGTATCAACCCATCCTGGATGCATTGACAAAAATTTTATTCCTGTGGTAGATTCTGGATATTGTTGTGACCAATAATTAGTTAGTTCTACTTGTTGTCTCTAAAGAAAAATTTATTATTATTAAAAATGATGATGGAAGATGGTGGTAACTTGAAAGAACAAAATATTCAGCTAATTAATAAATACCTTATTTTGTGCATATGCCATAGTTCCATCAAATTGTTTCATTTTTTTACATTCTAAATCGGTGACATCAAGTTTATTTGCAAGCATTCCACCTGAAGAAACTGTGACCTAATAATTAATTATTAAAGATTATTACTGTTGTTGTTGTGTTATAATATATTTCCAAAGAAAAATAACGATAATAACTACTTACAACCCTTGACCCAGGACCAGATTTTTGTAATAAAGGAACCAAGCTTTTAGTTAAATAATAAGTTCCCAAAGTGTTTATTGAAAAATTTGTTTCAACTCCATATGGTGTAGTTGACCGTTCATTCACCATTACACCTGCATTGTTTATCTTTAAAATAAATAAAATAATGTTATTATTATTGTTCTGAAAATATGCATTATATATTTTTGTAGAGTTGATATTGGTTGAGATAATATATAAAAACAAAAAAAGATTATATAAATACAAAACTTTAATTACCAAAATATGACATTTTCCATCCCCATCACTTTCAAATTCCTTCACGAATTCTTTAACTCTTTTCAAATCGGAAATATCAACTTTATGCAATCTCAATCGATTCTCATCAAAAACAACTTTTGATTTTTGATTTGTCTCATCGTTAACATTATCACCACTGCTACTAGCATCACCGTTAATTTGACCTAATATGTCTTTTCTAGCTTCTTCACCTGTCTTTTCATTTCTACACAACATATGAACTAATGCACCTCGTTTAAACAACTCGGCAGCAATATCTTTTCCTAGGCCACTGTTTGCGCCTGTAACTATTACAACTTTATCACTTAAATCCAAGTCCAATGCATTTTTATTAAATTTTTTCGAATTTCTTTCATAACCACTTTTTGTATATTCACGATATGCAATTATCATCCATACTGTTTTTGTATATAATGATCCTAACATTGATTATTATATTAATTATAATATTAATTAATGAATTATTATTAGAAAATTTAAAATGTTCAAGTGGGAAAAAACTTCTAATTTGTAAATATTAATATTTCTCCTAAAAGTAATATTAATTAATATAGCAGTAATGTTTCACCTTTCTGTCAATATTAACATTAATATTATTAATATTAATATTTACCCTAGTAATATGCACTATAACAAATTAATATAAATTTTTTTATTTATTATTTATGCACATGTTAAAAAGAATTCAAAAAACGATGTCTATAATAATAATAGCAGAAAAATTTATCCCAAATTGCCAGTGATGATCATGATACTTTATTTTACAAGTTCCCATTAACTTTTACTAAAGAAATTCATTAGCGATTTCCAGTTTTCATACTCACCTCACAATATTTTAAGCATTTATCTAGATATTGAAGAAGTAATATACTAATCACAAATCGACCAAGTTTGAATTCTATTAAATCCTTAAATTATTTATTTATTTATATGTTGGATCATTCGAATTGTTATTTATTCGAATTGCTAGTTTTATTTGAACTGCTAGTTTTATTCGAATGAACTTTCAATGTAATTCGAATACTCAAATTCATAACGAATAAAACGAATAATTCGAATAAACCTTATTCGAATAGAAGACCTACCTTATCCTCATTATTATTGTCATCATTATTGATCGAAGGAACTACGACAATATCACTAGAAGTATGTGCTAGATCATCATCACCATCCTTATTTAAAATTGTTGTCATAAATAGAATGATCTTTATTGTTATTAATTGGAAAAATTCTAATAATATCATCTTCTTTGTTAAAAGTGCTTATTGTATTATCATCATCACTTTTATTCAAAGTGTTTTTATCACGAATAGAAAAATTTATATTTTTATTGGTCAAGGGATCTGCAACAATCTCATTATCTTAGAATCATTCTTTCCAAGTAAATAAAAATTCAAATTTATAAATATTTAAACTAGAATGACAAATAATCACTACCATTTTTTTTAATAGCTCTCAAAGCAATCATGCTCTAACCATACTTACTCATGTCTAGCTTTATTTATTAATTCTCTTTTGTTTTTTTACTTTTTTATTTGTGATTGAGGACATTGTTAAAAATTATAAGTTGGATATATATTTTTAAAATTTGAAATCAATGAATTTAACATCATAATGAAGGTTTTTCTTCCTGATCCAGCCAACACATATGTCACCAGGTTGGATGTCCAATGGTTGGTAATTCCCATCTTGATCAAAACCATAGTCATTCACACCACCCTCACTGGATTGTTGGCTATGTTACAAGGATAGAAATACTCACAGTATCTATCATGATGCTAAGGCCAAATCTTTGCCCCCTTGTATCATCATTAGGTTGTGTAATCACCTTTAAAAAAAAGAAAGGTTTTATCTTAGGTTTTACAAGTGAAGAAAATATTGCAATCAAAATAAACATTCGCCTTATCAATATTAAATACCAGTTTAAGGCATCATTTCCAAATTCTGTCATCGTTAGTCCATGTCAGCAAAATCAATTGAACAAAACAAATCAAAAAGAGCATTTGCTTGAATTGGAATATATCTGCTTTTGAAACTGGTGTTAGATACAAAGTCAAATAAACAGAAACCATAACCCATCCTTCTTGCTTGTTCTCTTGCTTGAGCATCTCTCATGTTGTTTATCTTTAATATTTTATATATAGTGGAAGAAGGTATTGTCACCAAAGCAAATTTAACATCTTGTTCAGCTAGTGATAAATCACAAAGGATTGTATTACATGGATGTAGTGCTTGCTCATTTCTACAATAGCTTCTGCCAAGGAGTAATTCATTTAATGATGGAGGTTGGCAAGTTAAATGACTTTGAGGCGATGATGCGCCTGAGGATTTTTGTGCAAATGATTGTATTTTTCTTTGTGGAAGGAATGGTATAACTTTCATGATACCCAACAGCACAAACGATTGAGGATGTTTGTTGTTACCATCACTTGCCAGTTACTTGCATATTGACGAGCAGCTGGAGAGATTATATTAGAAAGATAGCTTAAACGTTAAATAGATATTTGATTAGTTTGTGTGAATTTGAAATTTATAATAAAAAATTTTGCGTGTTTGGATAAAATGCAAATGTAACTATTATCATTACAAGACCCGTTTCCAGGTTTACAGCGAGCATATATAGTGTCACCTACATGATTGACAAGTGGTGATGATATGGTCTTTGGGAATTTTCTTGGCTTGCTGAATGATGACAAATTGCAATAAAAAATTTCTTGCGCAACCATGATAGTAATCTAACCTTGGAATGATATATACATTGTTTTAAACACGATATATAATTAGTGCTTGTGGAAGCTGTGATGCTTCTTCTATAATTGATGTCATTCTTTCAACTACATCTTCCATTACATTATGTAATTCAGGTTCTACAAGAAAAGAATTAAATCCCATCTTCACAGTAGTGTCAACACAACGGATGATAGTGTCCTTAATAATCAAGCTAACTTTGGGGGTTTAAACCCTTGGATACTGGCCTTGAGTAACCTTCTTGTTTATATGTAGTATATACCTTTAAAAGACGAAAATGTTGATAAGTAAAAGTAACATGTGTTAATAAGTATCATAAAAGCCGCAGACTGACCTCATTATGATTCCATGTATAAAATAAAGATTTATAATATAATGAGTATATAAAATATTATGGTTATAATGAGTATAAATAAGTATAATAGATGATAGTAATGATATTGAGAATAGAATTTATTAAAAATTTAAATAAAATCCACTCACTTTATACGTGCAAAATCAATTAACATGATCGTAATATATAGTAATATTACTATTCATATGTTTTGTGTGTGGCTAATACAATTAGTTCTTTGAATTATTTCTGTTATTTTCGTAAATTGTTTAAATTATTATTGTATGTACTTCTTAAGTAATCTTCAATATTTTAATATGATGTACTTGTTAATAAATCCTCATCATTTTATGCGAATAAATTATTTTCGTGAATTTGAAATTAGCCAATCAGAATTTGTATCTCCGGAGATTCGCACATCTGCGGATTGTTTTTAATTACCGTATTCTCCCGAATATAAGCAACACCCGAATATAAGCAACAGTAAGAATTTGCAACAAAAAAACAGAAAAAATAGAAAAATAAATATAAGCAACACCTATATTTTGAAACATTTTTTATTTGATTTCTTATTTTTATATAATAAATAAAAAAATAAGAAAATGATGCCCAGTTGATCTTAAACCATATTGTTTTGCATATTGCAAAACTTGGAGCTTTTCAGCAACAGAATATGAAGAACATTTGACTTTTGGCATTGTGTGGGAAAAAAATGAATTAAAACTTAACACAAATGATGAAATAAGGAAACATAATGTAACATAAACAATATCTCTCAAATATAAGCAACACCTACAGTTTATTGACTAAAATGTGGTAAAATGGTGTTGCTTATATTCAGGAGAATATGGTATTATAATGACTTTTTTCCTCAAACATTCTAATTGAAATATATATATGTATAATCATCATCGATCACTTACATAAAAGTAAATCATACACATAGATTATGTAATTATGCCAAAAAATGGTCAAATTATGCTTGATTATACGATTATGCTCAAAAATTAAGAAGTGCACAGCAGTGTTGGAAATTGAGTGCGGGGTTTGTGTTACATATTGAATTTAGCCAATCAAATTTGTTCTTCTGGTAGAAAATTTAATGTTGATTGGCTAAATTCAACATATCCACCGATTTCTGCAATGTCACACGATTTCAGGCTAATTTTTGGGGCACATTTCGTTGTTTTTTGTTTTGTTTTAAGGTACATTTTTGATATGTTACACCATTCTTTATATAAAAATGTAATTTTTACATATTTTTGTTATTATTATGTTTGTTGAGATTCGACGGTGAATTGGATTTAATAGTGAGTGAATTGGATTTTTGTAACCCCTAGATTTATATATATTAATATGTAGTTTTTTAACTTGTAATAATATTTCTAAGATTTAAATATTTTTTTGAATTAATTTCACATTACCACATGCCTTAAATCTATTATTTATATAAAATATAGATGGCATTACAGATTATGGAATGGTGACATGTCTATGTATTGTTAATATTAACATTAATATTAATACTGTAAAGGTAATAATTTATTAGAGTTTTTATTCTTTTTATCTGTTATTATTAGTTTTTATTTTAATTTTTGATATATATATAAATTATAATGCAAAAATCAAGGTGTGAGGATGATTCTATTAAATAAATCATCAATAAAGCTAAGTATAAAAGATTCTTTGCATATTTATCAATTGTTTTGTTGGGTGGTGGTATTTTTCGAATTTAAGTAACTAATTACTTGAAAATCAAACTCCAAAGCTAAACATAGGATTTTAAACTATTGTATGTAGTATTAGGAAAATAAATAAATAAAAACCACAATTTAAAATAGGGATTTTAATTTGAGATAAGATGAAAGTATATTCTGTATATACTACAACATTTCTTAAATAATGAATGAATGCAAAACAGACAAAAGAAATTGAACATTGATTATTATTGATTTTTTCTTTGACATTAAAATGATCTTTGTATCAAATTATTATTATTTTAATAAAATTTAAAAATCTAAACAGAAGTGAAATTATAATGGCGTATATTAATATTAACACAGTGAACCCTTGTTTCAACAAAGTATAATTAAATTTTTGATACAATGAATTGTTAAAAACGTTGTTACACATTATGAAAACATATAAAAATTCATTGAAATATGATTAGTAACCTTGTTTCAACGAATGTTGAATAAAATTTTCTTATATGTCCAGCCACTTTGTTGAAGCAAGGGCAGACTGTATGTAGATTTAGCAAAAAAAAAAGGGGGCGAAATTAGCTTCTAATTCTAGTAACCCCTTAGAAATTTTTATAAATGTGCCCTAAAATGTTGCAGAAATCGGTGGATATGATTTATATTTGTTTTACAATAATTACCACAGTAAAAACCAGTTGATCATGTGAAAAGATTTTGATTCATGTTATAAAAAAAATTTTTTTGCAAAATGTTCTTTAAAGGTGATCTTATTTTTTTTAGCAAATGTGATCTTATGTGACTTATTATTTTCAACATTTGCAATAAAATTTTTTTGGATGTTACATATCATATAAAAAAGAAAAATGTTATCAAAGTGGTGTGTTTCTTCTTTCACCGATGATTTTCCAATTCAAAGTTTTCTTCTTCCGTTTTAAACTTTTTTGCATTTAAAATACCTTATAACTTTAAAAGTATCTTTTCTTTTATTTTTTTATTATAAATTTATCATAAGAAAATTGTATATATAAAAAGTAAAAAATATGACAATAATTGTAAAAAGTATATCGGATGCTAAGGGAGGCGACTCTCCATGATGACTTTAAAGATATTATTGCTAATCCAAAATATGGTGGCTTCGTCAATATAAAAAAATAGATGTCAAAGGAATAACAGGCATTAAAAGTGTTAATATTTGTTAAAGAAAGAAGTTGCTATTTACAATAATAATAATAATAATAAATAATAAAAGACTGCCATTTATATACTATATACAAAATATAAACCTTGTTATATTAATGTTAATAAAAAACTGGATCCATTGAGTTCACTACAGAGATCCTTGGAGTTTCGGTATTAGAATTTAATAAATAAAGTAATTGCCGCCAATTATTTTTAATAACTGCTTCATACTCTCAATCAAAAGTTTATTAGGTTATGATAATCATTTCATCAAGATCTTTTTGATAGTAGAGACTGTTCAATGAAGGTTGATATTTTGTAATTAAGTACATTGTTTTTATTTTTTCAGTATATTTGTTCAAAAACTGTTGCTTGTTTACATAAAAACTCAAGGCAATACAGATTCTTATTGTTAAAATCTAAGGCGGGTTATTAAGTTTTTTGGTAAAATTTTGAGTACCTAAAAAATAATATATTTTATTGTGTAATTTTTGATAATCATGTAGTTTGACTTTATTATCCATGTAGTGCATCATCGCCTTTGTTAATATTAATAAAATATTTTTAAATATAATAAATCTTTTTTTTTAAAAAAAATAAAGGAAATAACCTGCTCATGTAATTTTTTTAGAATAAAGTAAATATAACAATTCACAAGATAATTAACTTTATATTCCTCTTGAAAATAATTAATATATATAAATCATTTTTATCAAAATAATATATAATTTTTTTTTTGATATATAACAAGAAATTATCCTTTTTCATCAGAAATTTTTTTATTTTGTTCCACATCCACATCCACACTCACATTTTCAACATCCTCAATTATTCTAATTGAAGTTTCAGGTACTGGCTCTTGATAAGCCAAAATTGTCATAGTAAATCTTAATGCTGTTACATTCCACAATAATTTACTTAGATAACTATTCAAATCGAACCAAAAGGCAATCTCTAGAGCAAGGATAGCATGTGAAGCCAATATCATAGTTATGATACATGTGTAGAGCACATGTCCAACGATTTTATTTCTAAATCTATCCATTTGAGCACCAAGAGAACCTCCTTTCATTTTGCAATACAAAACTATTGCTATCGAAGTAATTAATGATGCTATTGAAATGATGAAGATCCATATTAACATCTCAGTTGTAATGCTATCACGGTTTGTAATCAGAAAAAGATAAACTAAAATAATTAGGAAAATGTTAATTAGATTACTTAAAACCCTAACAAACATCATAAAATGATTTTTACTATACAAAAACTCTTTCTGCTTATCAAGTATCCTAAATAAAACATATAATAAACTGTTTATGAAAACAGAAACACTACAACATATAAATGTTATTGTCCAATGAGGCTTAATGTTAATATCACTTTTAAGAGCCAAAAAAGAGTAGATTACTATAAACGTCATATATAAATTTGTGGTAAAGCCTACAAAAAACCTCACAGCTTTTGTAAATGTTGTGTCTTTTAAATCTTTGGAGAAGCAAATATAAATAAATGCTGGTAGAAATGTTGATAATGTAACATCAAGTAAGTCATATCCCTGATATTCTTTGCAACTAGAAAGATTATCAGTTATCTCACCATTATAATAACATTTAAAAGTATTATCAGTTGAATTGTATATAATTAAAGCTTGTGCTGTGGAGATAAAACTAAAAAGGTAAAATAAAATAATAATGGAGAATTTTCCAAGAGGCTTGGGTCGAATAATTTTAATGTTTAAATCGGTTGCAAAAAACATACTTTAAAAATTTAATGGACGAATTATTCAAGTAATGAAAGGTTTGACGAAATAGTGAACTATTTATATTATTTTGCTCATTGTATGTCCAAATTAAGCTTTGTTAATATTTTTGCCTTGATCAACATCATCGGATATTAAACATAATAAAATTCAACCAAAACTCTAATATTTTTATAATCACTATTGTATATAACAACATGTAAATAAATTATTTTATTTTATTATAGGTTTTGGACCAAGGCTATCAACCATAAACATGATAATAATAAAAATAGTATGAATTTTTTATCTGGTTATTTTAAATACATATCCATCTCTCATAACCTTCTAGAATTGTTATAGATAATTATTTATTGGATAAATTTATTTTGATTGTTTTGATTATTTTGATTGTAAAGATTTTTAATGTAAACTCGAAACTAATAATTATAATCCTACCAAAGTATTTTAGTAAAATTATATTCTTGAAAAAATTTCGAAAATTGAAATAGTACAAAGTTTTCTTACCATCTTACAAGAATTTTATCCAGGTAATGTTAGTAGAAGTGATCATTATTCAGCTCAAGATATGCATACAGAATTAATGAAATGGTGAAATATCTTCTAAATTAGAATCTACTCAACGTTATACTACAAACTATAGATCAAAAAGCTTCTGAATTTTATTAAAATATTTTATTGTTAAGTAGTTGTAGGAGATTTACATTTAGAGTTCATAATAACGAATACCATTGAAAACATTACTAATATATAAAAAAATTTTTTTTGAACTGCTTTATGACAGTGACATTGTCACTGGTGTTACTTATTATTTAAGTCTCTATTCAAATAAAGGTTATTATTTGAATTATTTGTAATTGATTGGTTGAATTACATATAGAAATTTTATAAGAAAAATTTCAAAGATTTCTAGTAGCTCTTATTGTATATATAAATATTTTTCTTACCTATTCTCCATTTTCAATTAATTTGTTGAAAAGATCCAGTTGAATTATTACTAGATTGTGATCTGTTTCTTCTTGATTTGTGTCTATGCTAGAGGTACTGTCTTCAATTGTTTCATTATCTGACATTAAATCATCAGTAATTTCTGATGATATTGTATTATCTATGTTAGTATCTTCAGAATTTTTGTTTGTATCTATTTGATTATCTTGATAGATCTTGGATGTTGATTGATAGTTAGAGTTTTTGGAATTGTTGGATAATTGGTTTTTTGGGTTAGGGTTGGGTGTACCCCAGAATGGATCTTCTCCTGTCCTCCCTTCATGGTAAGGTTGTGGGTGAAACCTCTTAATGACTGTCGAAACTCTGTCGAAACTCTAATGAACAATTAATGTGTAACCTGTCGAAACTCTGATGATTGGTGAAAACCCCAAATGCGAAACTCTGCCGAAACTCTAATAAACAATTATTGTGTAACCTGTCAAAACTCTGTCGATTGATTTCTGGAGTTTCTCCCACAACCTTACTTCATGGATTGTAAGTTTCATTCTTGTTTCATCTTTGCTTGAGTTTATTTTTTCTCTGAGAGTTTCCTTTTCATTGAAATGTTAGTCTTTTATTTTTTGATTTATTGTTGTGAATGGACTTTTGTAACATGTTGTTGTAGTTTGCAATTTTTTTCTTTCTTCCTTTTGTTAATGTAAATTATTTGGTTTGGTTGTGTAGTATTTCAATTTCAGTGGCCTTCGGGCCAGATTCTTCCTTATTTTTTCCTTTATTTTCTTTCAATTTTCTTATAATTTTTTTTGCTGCGCCACTTGGTAAATTTTTATTTTTGAAAGAAAAATTTATTAATTCACACTAAATTATTTTATTTATTGTATATGTTCTTATAATAATAAGAAATTTTGTTTCTTGTAAATTTCCAATTTAATTTCTTATAAATTTCCTGTAAATTTTCTACAAATGCTTTTCTTGATGATTTTGTTGATTTGACTTTTTGTAAATTTCTTGTAAATTTCCTGTAAATGTTTTTATTTTCCACAGAAAATTTCTTATAAAACTTTTTCATATAGAATAAGATTTGTGTAAATTTTTAATAAACTTTCTTATTTTCCTGTAACTTTTCTGTAAACTATTTTTCATAGGGCAATTCTGACAGACAAGATCACAGAAGCCTTAAACTTTTACTTCTAAGGTAACCTATTGAAATCAATTGATCAAATCGATCAAGTTTTACCAAAATATAAAGAAAAGTCAAAGCAATATATTAATATTAAAAAAAAATAGATTTTGCATAAAATGGGTTTTGTGTGCAGTCATGTGATTTTTTTCTATTCTAAATTCAATTGAAATAGCAAGTTTCACAATATAAAAAAGATTAAAAAAGATCAATGATTGATTTTGTCACAAGTGATAAAATGAATGTCCACTATGCTATCAAAAGTCCACTATGCTCACTCAACCACAGTCAAATATTCAATTGACAAATTGATTACCAATCGAATTTGGTTGATTCCAACCCTGGTCAATCAAGCATGGTGGACATTCTTTGTTGTCACATTTGTGCAAAGATCAACAAAACAATTTTATCACTTAATGTAACGCAAAATTAATTATTTTTGATTGGCTAAATCAAATAATTATAATTTTTATTAACTAAAAATGATGAAAATTGTATATTGCCATATTTAATTTTTGATCTAAACTTCTATCAATATTCAAGTCATTACCAAAATCACTAAAAGAAACATCATCTACTTCATTTTCATTTACTTCTACATTTAAATCATCCTCATTTAAATCATCTTCAAGTATTGATGCACTTGTATTTTCTAATCTTTCATTATATGAATTGCTTAAATCTTGTAATCCATTTATAAAATATTCAAGACAATATTGACATCTAAAATCCAGTTTTTGAAAACATTCATAATGATATGCATGACCACATATCAATACACAATCATTACTTTGATTTTCATTTTGTTTAATATTGCAATGTTCATAATCACAAAAGATCCTACTATTGGGTGGATTTGAGGTATGATATCCTGATGGTAATGCTTCCATTTGAACCTCAATATTAAAAGTAGATAATAAATAATTTTTCTGCTCTTTTGATGGAGGATTAATGTTATCTGAATTTGCCCAAATTTTTTGAAAGAAATCTAAGAGAAATAATGCAGATTTTTTTGTCATTGTATCAATTTTTTTTTTGTATATGGATATTTCTTTGTTAATAAAAATGGTTTTATAAATTCAGAATCATGTCTGTTATTGTCTATATTAATAGCATCATCTCTTAATCCTTCTGGGTTAAAATTTTTTCCTGATGTTCTTCGACGGATCAAACTATGAAAATTTTCTACAAAATATTCATTAAATTCAGATAAATGATCTTGAAGGATATTATACATTGGATGTTCAATTGTTTGCCAATAAAAAATATCTGAAAGAAAGGCTAACATAATTTTATCATAGTTTTTTCTGCCAAATTTTTTCATAAATGTCCATAACTGAAAAATTGTTTCTATATATTGCTCAAAATGACCTTCTCTGAATAGAACAGCATAAACATCTAATGCAGCTGGCATACAATTGTCCAATAAATCCAAAAATGTTTGATATTCAACATTTTTACTAAACTTGAATTTTTCCATAACAGATTTTCTAATTATCATCCATCCTGAATATGCAAGATAAATAATAAGATTGATCATCCATGGCTGTGGTTTTTTCTTTTTTTGAAAAGTTTCTTTATATGGGGCATGCTGCAACAAAACCAGACAAAGTGAACATTGGTATTACAAAGAATTTCAGGGATCAATAGTGTTTGTTTAACATCACAATTGTACTATCTGCATATTTGTCTAGACAAAAATAGTTAATATGAAATTAATTTATATCAGATCTACTATGGAACCCAAGAATTATAGTACTATCAGAAGTAATTTGAAGAAAGAACAAGGTGAAAAAATTGCTCCTTATATCTTCAAAATAAATGATACTCAGACACTGGATGCTTATCTAAAGAAAGAAAGGATTACCTATGAAATTTACCAAGAAAGAAAAATAATAAATGTTAGAAAAAGAAAGCAACATGATGATGCATTGTTACCTAAAAAAAAGCAAAAATCTTTAAAAGGAAAATAAATATCATTTTCTTTGATGGTTGGAATGAATTTCAATTTATACAGAATATCCTTTAAACTACTTTTTTATTTTCAATCAAGGTCATTTCTTAGTTTCTTTAATCTCAATTTGAGCAGTTAGTTGAGTCTGCTGTTCCTTTAACTGTTCAACTTCACTTTTAAGTCTTTGAATTTTATCTAATAATTCTTGCTTCTGCTTATTATGCCAATCCTTTGAAACTTCTAAAGCTTCTAAATGAGAACTGATTTCTTCCTTAGCACTGGATAGTTGCTGTTTTAAATCTTTATTCTGCTGTTCTAATCTGCCAACATAACTCTGTGCCATTATTTCTGTTATGGTTGGAGTTTTGACTGGTTCATCTTTCCTCAAATCACAAAAACAGTCTATTCTGTTTCTCATAATTCTACCACAATCATTACAACCATGGCAAAGTATCATCATCAAGAGCTTTTTTACACTCAACACAAATATAAGCAATGTCATTGTAATCATTATTGCTTGTATTGTAAGATACTATTTTGTAAGTAGCAGTTAAACTCCTTTTTCTTTCAAAAGGACAGAAATTACAATGCCATTTATCTCCTCTCCTCAGCTCATTAACTTGATATTCTAATTTCATGCTATTTATTCTTTTGCAAGATATAGGTTTCAAATTTTTCTTGAGTTATTGCTTTTATTTGGCTAACTTTGTTCTTTACTTTGTTAGTTAGGAGTTTGAGTTTTCCTTCTTTCTTTGGTAAGGATGGTAATTCTTGGAGTTGCTTGCCAGATAAATATTTCTGCCATGCCACAATATTTTCCAACATTTCTATTTTCCTAGAAGCTCTTTCTAAGTTGTCATCTTTTTCTTTGCTTTGTCTTATTCTCCACTGTTTAGCCACTTCAAGAGCCTCTAAGTGGCAGTCAGATGTTTCCTCCTCTAATTCTAATGCTTCTTCTAATTGTTGAATTTCCTCTGCTTGACTTTTCAATTCCTCTTCATAATCTCTCTTTTGTTGATTCAATTGACTATTTAAATTGCTTATTCTAGAATAGCTTCCAGCATAACTACCACCTAATTCATTTGAATAATCAATAAACCCTTCTAACATTTCTTCAATTGTAATGTTATCAAAATAAATTCTTTTACAATTCTTAGCTCATTCTCTAGTTTCATTAGGATCTATTGCCATTCTTAACTTACCTTCATCCATTCACTTTTTGTTTAGTTTCTTATATCAACATGTTCCCTTAGGAGCATACATACTAACTTCACCCTTTTCATCAAGAGACTGACCAGTAACATGTCAGATTTTTAGTTTAAGATTTTCTTTATCTGCTAATTGCTTCTTTAAATTTTCATTCTCTTCTATCATTTTTTTATTACTTTCTTGGAGTTCACTTATAATGTTTGTCATGACTTTCTTTTTATTACATTTTTTTTTATTAATATACTAATATCCTTTTTATAAGGGCATATTAAGTATATAGATTATTTTAGTACTTTTTTACTTTAAAAGTGGAAAAAACTAACAATATTTGTCAAAAGTTTAAACTTATTAAACTTAATGACAGTAAAGGACAAACTAACAAGTGTGATAAAGTAATGAAGGTGTTTTTGTTCTAAATATTTTATTTGTTGCAAATATAGAATGGTTTTGGGCAAGTAATATCTTTGAATTCATCTCTAACAAATGGACGAATATTCTGGTAAAGATATTCTTGCCTTTTGTAATCCAAAGGAGGTGGCATTAACACTAAAATAGATAGAGCTTTAATTTCTTCAAAAATATCTGCTTTCTTGGTTTTCAACAAATTGAATTCAACAGAAGGTCCATTAGCAACTTCTTGAACTTTCACTGTACCAAGATTAGATGCTTCAAAAAGAAAATGTTGATATCTTTGCAAGCCATTTAGCTTCTTAAAATAAATTCCCAAAATAGACTTGATATCTAAGTATTGAAAACCTTTTCCACCTCCATAACATTGAGTTTTATTCAATCCTGCTGGACTAGACTTTTTTATCACTTCAACCACATGACCCAGACAATCTACTCTTGTTTTCCTATAGAGTTTTTTTATTAAACCAAAACTACCATCACACTTGAATTTGGTGTTTCCAGGAATCATAAAATTTAATTCAATACTTTCATAATAACCACAAATTACTAAATATAAATAAAATCAAATAGTAGTATTATTTTTGTTTTGTCCACCAGCATTATCACAAGTAATCTTTAAATGCTTTTCACCTTTATTTAATTTCTTAATTCCATCAAAGATCAAACTAAGAGTTCCATTAGGTCCTTTTCCTATAGTTTCATTTTCATTAAGAACATAATTAATTTGTTCCCTTACT
>CAUDNR010004512.1:29346-48181 GCA_958430865.1 Entrophospora sp. SA101 | reverse complement strand
TGTCAGGGAAACCTTAAACCCAAGCTGCTGATATTTACTCTTTTAGGATGGTTATATACAAAGTGCTTTTTGGTTTGCTTCCACATTATTATGTTTCCCATTAGCATTAAGCATCATGTGCAATGAACAAAGGCCTAATATAAATATAGATGCGTATATAATTTTGGCCATTTAATAACATAAAGTTTATTATTATTAAATACTTATTAAGATTATGCAATGAATATGATTTCTATTGCTCTAATTTCCTTTCATTAGTGTTCCATCATCTTTGCCACTTTAAAGAAGCAGGTTTTCTGGTTCATTTTTGATAATCCATTTCAAATTATAGCAAATGAATGAATTTAAACCCCGATTTTATTTTATTATATATTTAGTATTATTATTAAACTACTCTTAACATTTCAACAATTCGGATGGGTAAGAAAGAGAATGAAAATAAGCACATCCACTTTGATACACAAAATTGGAAAAACTTGATTAATATAATTTTTTTAGTAGCGAGGAACACAAATTGAATTTAACCAAGAATAAAATTGAGAAGTTGTGAAATCAAATAAAATATGGGTCTGGGTCTGGGTCACTTTACCGACAATCAAGTAAAGCTTCTAGCCCAAACTGTTTCTCAAAGCTCAAGCTATTTTGGCAATTTGGGCTTTTCAACGTTTTTTATATAATAAGGGTGTGAGTTTAACATTCCAAATCATTATTCTTTTTTCTTCATAAAAATTCAAGAAATTGTATTCAAATGCGAGAAATGATTTAATTATTTTATTTATTTAAAAAAATTAAAAATTACATGAAGTCCGAATATGCGATTTTTATCAATTTCGAATTTCGTCAGACAAAAAAAATATTACACATGTATCTATATTGTATTTTTATGGATTGGTTTTTGATGCAAAGTAAAGATAATAAGTTTTGTTATTAGTTAATGATTTGTAGAGCAAGGCCAACAGTTGATTTAACTTATCTGTAAAAAATCAAACTTTTAGTTTCTACATAGAATTATCCAGGTCTTCACACACTCCTTGGAAAATTGTTAACACAATGCTTGTCGGTAAAGTGTCCTGTCGGTAAAGTAGGTGTTGGTAAAGTGATTAGGTCCCATATAGATATGTCCATGTACAACACCGATTACTATCAACATTAATATAATTCCTAGAACGACTAAATATAAGTCAAAGGGAAGTGTGGGGATCGGTTTAATTGTTGATCCATGAATGAATAGTTTAGAAACTTGTAAACTTGTATTTTTAATAAGCTGTATAAAAAAGCCGAGAAATTACTTTCAATTCTACATTTGGAAAGTAATAATATTAAAATTAGTCTGAGATGAGAAATTTCGCGCGCATTTTTTTAAAAAAATACCACCACTGCCTTCTTCATCACTTTTATCATTTTCGCCTCTCACATTTCTATCACCATAGATTGCAATGCAATATCCATATTATTATTATTGGTATTTTTTGGAGATTTTAGTTTGTAATTAAAATAAATATTCACACATTTAGGTGTCAATTTGTTTCTATTTTTATTTTATGTATAAAGAAAAAAGTGAACCAATTCCTTTTAGAAGCAAGCTGATGAAATAGGTGCTGAAACTATCAATTCTATCCAGTTTAACAAAATGAGGCCAAATTTTTGATTTCGTCATTTCTTAAAAATACTATCAATAATATAATCAATAATAACTTGGTAAAATTAAAAATTCGCATTTTTTTTTCATGCGCATGTCACATTTTTATTTTTTATTATGCAGCACAGTCTTTATTTAACTAGTGCATTCCAACTATATAAATCAATATATTAATATTAATATAGACATGCCCATGTACAACATCGATTACTATCAACATTAATATAATTCCTAAAAAACGACAAACATAAGTAAAAGGAAGTGTGGGAATTGGTTTAATTGTTGATCCATGAATGAATTTAGCACACCTCCAAATCTATTACAATTATAATTAGCAATTAATTTGATGAAGTCACAATACATCTTTAGATGAAATCAGCGAGTATTTAAAGAAGATTAATTTGGTTGCAATCCCTTTGATTGGTGGAGTTATAAAAAAAACAAAATATCCCATCCTTGAGATTGTTAGTATCTTTGATGGGTTCACCTTGGAATTGTATTTTTGTGATTGTTTTTATTATTAGGAAATTTATTTAACTATGTATCAAAAGTATGGCGTATCCAGAGTTCTAAGAAGACTTATAAAATTTTCTGATAATAATAGTCACTTCATTTCTTCAAAGAAAAAAAAATAATAATTAACAAGTTTATTATTTTATTTAATTTAAATTTGGATTTACTTTAATATGTTGCACTAATATTAATTTTACTTGTTTAACCCGCTCCCGAATCCCTTCGACTGGGTTTACTGGATTCATTTAATGCTGGGTTTTAAACTGCAATATTAACAAAGTTTGAAGACTAATACTCATTCTTTCTCTTTCTAACATAGTTTCTTCAAGTGATTTGTCGATCGATACACGGGAAACATCCAAATTCCGCTTCTCTGTACCACAAATAAGATTAGGTTATTATTATTTATAATGGGGTTTGTTTTTTACTCGTTAGTGTTAATTGCATAAAACTTTAATTAATTAATAATACAAAGGGCGTTTTTGATCATATGAAAAGTAGCAAAAGTTAATTTGAAGAATGCAAGGTGGTATTTATACATCTTCGTCTTATTGTCATTTCTTTATTTTCGTTGGAGTAATGGCCAATGAGAAAATCAAATATAAATTCAATAGGATTATTTGGTGTAAAGCAAGACATAATTTGTATTACAGACAACAATCAAAAAATGTTTTTGTTGTTGTTTGACAACAGTAATGTATAAATTAAATCTTAATTCTTAGAAAACATTTGAAGTTCCTTTTAATTATTTGCTTAGAACAAAATAATTATGGGTCTGAATTTCAAAAATGGCAAATTGTATTTAATATTTATTATTATTGTGATATTTATTATTACTAATGTGCTTTCTGACTCCAGTGCAAGACGTTATGTAGCTGTTAGTGTAGTGGTAGATAATAAGCTTTACATTATTGGAGGTCAAAGTATAGAGGGCTCAACAAATTCATTATTTTATGTGGATTTAACTAGTGATTTCAGTGCTATAAATGTACCATGGGTAGATGGCACCAATATACCTGTAAGAAGTTCTTGGTCTGTAGGAGCAGTTGGTGGATCAAATAAATCAACTATTTTTATATTTGGTGGAGTTATGGTAAATCCAACTTCTAAAAAATATGATTTTACTAATTTGCTTTATGCATATGATGTAAATACAAAAGTTTGGAATGCTCCAAAAACAACTGTGTTGCTCCCATGAATTGTAGAGTTAGTAGTGTTGTTGTGGATAGTAATGGAAAAATGTATATTTTTGGTGGGGCAGCAGATGAAGCTACCGGATCTTCTACTGTTCAACATCTTAATGACATATACACTTTGAATACAGTAGACCTGACTTGGCATCAAATTTTCTCAAATAATCCACCATTACCAACTTGGGATCATACTTCAACTTTATTGCCTGATGGTAGAATTGTAATTATTGGTGGAAATGAGGGAACTCTAGTTGACATGCATAAAGTATGCATTATTTTTATATATGCATATTCATATAGAATACATTGATTATAGTTTTTTTAATAAAGTAAAATATTTATAGCTGAATTATATGTTTATTTTATAGATAAAAATTTTTGATACAAATAGTTCAATTTGGTCAACTATGGTAAATATTAATCAATTAAAGTATAATGTTTAAATTTTATTGATGAGAAAAAAACAGAATATTTAATTTATTTTTCTTACACTTTAGACAGCAAGTGGTCCACCATCTATCCAACCTCGATCTTATCATACAACTGTACTTTGTAATTAATTTTTTTAATTTTAAATGTTTTTTTAAAAGAAATGTTTTTTTAAAAGAAATATCATGCTAAAACCATATATATTGTATAGCAAAGGATGGAAAGATAATTGTTTATGGTGGTAGTGGATATCCTCTACAAACCACATCATTTCCTGAACTTCTAGTACTGGATACAACCACAAATCCCTTTCAATGGTCTGCACCTGATTTTTCATTTATTAATCGTGCTCCACCTCTAAGATTACATACAGCTAATTCAATAGGAAATCAAATGATAATAAGTTTTGGTAAATCTTTTATAATATTTTTATGACCTTTCAAACCTAAAATTAATTAATCAAAAAATAAAAAATTATATATATAGGAATTGTTATAAATAATGTTTCAAATTCAAATTTATTGAGTGCAAATACTTATGTACTGGATATTAAAGATTATACTTGGAAAACAAGTTATTCAGCATTGCCATTTTCATCAGAAACATCAACATCAACATCAGCATCAGCATCAACATCAACATCACCATCACTATCACCAGAAACATCAACATCACCAACATCACCAACATCACCAAACACTGTATTAGTAATACTATCATCAATTTCATGTGGAATAACAGTGGCAGCAATAGCAACATTCATAATTGTAAGATTGTATCAAAAGAAAAAGAAATCAGTTTCAAATGATGTTGTAGAAATACCTAATGAAGAACAAATTCAACAACACAGAAATTCTCAATTTGTTCCTATTACCTTATCTAATAATGTTGGTGGTCACTTAAAATAATTTTTTTAAATAATAATTTTTATTTTACATCATTAATTGAGTTCTAGAAGGAAAATTATATTTAGAAATAATATACAAATTAACTATTTATTTAACATATAAAATTAATATTAGAAGTCAATAATGGTTTAGAAACTTGTATTTTTTTATAAAAAATAAAAAATCTTTCCAATTCTAAATTGGGAAGTAATATTAACAGATTAGTCTTCATGCTACATCCATTATAATTATTATTAATAATAAATTAGTCTTTATACTAATTATTATTATTGCTGAATGATAATTAATACTTTAGATTATATTAAAAAAATTTGAATTTGTAAATAAAAAAACTATTGATTATTTTTTAATATGCCATGTAGCAGTTAAGAATACACATAATATATAATTTTGACCATTTAAATAACATAAAGTTTATTATTATTAAATACTTACATATAAGTTGGTCATGACAATCAAGTAAGGTTTCTAGCCCAAACTGCTTGAACTATTTTGGCAATTTGGGATTTTCAGCGTTTTTTATATAATAAGGGAGTGAGTTTAACATTCCAAATCATTATTCTTTTTTTCTTCATAAAAATTCAAGAAATTATGTTTAAAAAGTATTCAAATGCGAGAAAAGATTTAATTATTTTACAATTAAAGTCCGAATATGTAATTTTTATCAATTTCGTCAGACAAAAAAAATATTACACATGTACCTATATTGTGTTTTTACGGACTGGTTGTTGATGCAAAGTAGGGATAATAAGTTTTGTTATTAGTATTAGTTAATGATTTGTAGGGCAAGATCAACAGTTGATTTAACTTGTCTGTAAAAAATCAAACTTTTAGCTTCTACATAGAGTTATCCAGGTCTTCACACACTCCTTGGCAAATTGTTAACACTATGCTTGTCGGTAAAATGTCTTGTCAATAAAGTGGTTGGTTGTCGGTAAAGTGTCCTGTCGGTAAAGTAGGTGTTGGTAAAGTGACCGGGTCCCATATAGACAGGTCCATGTACAACACCGATTACCATCAACATTAATATAATTCCTAAAACGACTAAACATAAGTCAAAAGGAAGTGTGGGAATCGGTTCAATTGTTGATCCATGAATGGATAGTTTAGAAACTTGTAAACTTGTATTTTAATAAGCTGTATAAAAAAGCCGAGAAATTACTTTTCAATTCTACATTTGGAAAGTAATAATATTAAAATTAGTCTGAGAAATTTCGTGCGCATTTTTTTAAAAAAATACCACCACTACCTTCTTCATTACTTTCTATTCTAATTGTTTCTTCATCATCACTTTTATCATTTTCGCCTCTCACATTTCTATCACCATCGATTGCAATGCAATATCCATATTATCATTATTGGTATTGTTGTACATTTTAGTTTGTAAATGAAATAAATATTCACACATTTAGGTGTCAATTTGTTTCTATTTTTATTTTATGTATAAAGAAAAAGTGGACCAATTCCCTTTAGAAGCAGACTGATAAAATAGGTGCTGAAACTATCAATTCTATCCAGCTTAACAAAATGAGGTCAAATTTTTGATTTCGTCATTTCTTAAAAATACTATCAATAATATAATCAATAATAACTTGGTAAAATTAAAAATTCGCATTTTTTTTTGAATAGAATTATATATTAATATTAATATTAATATGGGCATGTCACATTTTTATTTTTTATTATGCGGCACAGTCTTTATTTAACTAGTGCGTTCCAACTATATAAATCAATATATTAATATAGACATGTCCATGTACAACACCGATTACTATCAACATTAATATAATTCCTAAAAAACGACTAAACATAGATCAAAGGAAGTGTGAATTGTTGATCCATGAATGAATTTAGCACACCTCCAAATCTATTACAATTATAATTAGAAATTAATTTGATGAAGTCACAATACATCTTTGGATGAAATCAGCGAGTATTAAAGAAGATGAATTTAGTTGCAATCCCTTTGATTGGTGGAGTTATAAAAAAACAAAATATCCCATCCTTGCAAAACTTGCTCCAAATGAAAGTTTGTTAGTATCTTTGGTGGGTTCACCTTGGAATTGTATTTTTGTGATTGTTTTTATTATTAGGACATTTATTTAACTATATATCAAAAGTATGGCGTATCCGGAGTTCCAAGAAGACTTACAAAATTTTCCGGTAATAATAGTCGCTTCATTTCTTCAAAAAATAATTAACAAGTTTATTATTTTAATTTGATTTAAATTTGGATTTGCTTTTCCAATCACTAATATGTTATACTTTAATATTAATTTTACTTGTTTAACCCACTCCAAATCATCCCTTTGACTGGATTTACTGGATTCATTTAATACTGGGTTTTAAACTGCAATAATAACGAAGCTTGAAGACTAATATTCAAATGAGCGATATATGGGAACCATCCAAATCTCCGCTTACTACTCTGTACACCTAAATAAAGTCACAAATAATTAGGTTATTTATAATGGGTTTGTTTTTCATTCATTAATGTTAATTGCACAAAACTTTAATTAATTAATAATACAGAGGGTGTTCAAATTGATCGTATGAATAGTAGCAAAAGTTAATTTGAAATATGCAAGGTGGTATTTATACATCTTCGCCTTATTGTCATTTCTTTATTTTTGTTGGAAATCAAATATAAATTCAATGGTGTATAACATAAAGAATAATTGACACAGAGGAAGCAAGACATAATTGTATTACAGATGACAATCAAAAAATGATTTTGTTGTTGTTTGACAACAGTAATGTATAAATTAAAACTTAATTCTTTTCAAAAACATTTGAAGTTCCTTTTAATTATTTGCTTAGAATAAAATAATTATGGGTCTGAATTTCAAAAATGGAAAATTGTATTTGATATTTATTATTATTGTAATATTTATTATTACTAATGTGCTTTCTGACTCTAGTGAAAGACGTTGTGTAGCTGTTAGTGTAGTGGTAGATAATAAGCTTTACATTGTTGGAGGTCGAAATCTAGAAAGCTCAACAGATTCATTATTTTATGTAGATTTAACTAATGATTTCAGTGCTATAAATGTGCCATGGGTAGATGGCACTAATATACCTGTAAGAATTTCTTGGTCTGTAGGAACAGTTGGTGGATCAAATAAATCAACTATTTTTTTATTTGGTGGAGCTATGGTAAATCCAACTTCTAAAAAACTTGATTTTACTAATTTGCTTTATGCATATGATGTAAATACAAAAGTTTGGAATGCTCCAAAAACAACTGGTATTACTCCCATGAATCGTAGAGTTAGTAGTGTTGTTGTGGATAGTAATGGAAAAATGTATATTTTTGGTGGGCAAGCAGATGAACTTACCGGATCTTCTACTGTTCAACATCTTAATGACATATACACTTTGAATACAGTAGACCTGACTTGGCATCAAATTTTCTCAAATAATCCACCATTACCAACTTGGGATCATACTTCAACTTTATTGCCTGATGGTAGAATTGTAATTATTGGTGGAAATGAGGGAACTCTAGTTGACATGCATAAAGTATGCATTATTTTTATATATGCATATTCATATAGAATACATTGATTATAGTTTTTTTAATAAAGTAAAATATTTATAGCTGAATTATATGTTTATTTTATAGATAAAAATTTTTGATACAAATAGTTCAATTTGGTCAACTATGGTAAATATTAATCAATTAAAGTATAATGTTTAAATTTTATTGATGAGAAAAAAACAGAATATTTAATTTATTTTTCTTACACTTTAGACAGCAAGTGGTCCACCATCTATCCAACCTCGATCTTATCATACAACTGTACTTTGTAATTAATTTTTTTAATTTTAAATGTTTTTTTAAAAGAAATGTTTTTTTAAAAGAAATATCATGCTAAAACCATATATATTGTATAGCAAAGGATGGAAAGATAATTGTTTATGGTGGTAGTGGATATCCTCTACAAACCACATCATTTCCTGAACTTCTAGTACTGGATACAACCACAAATCCCTTTCAATGGTCTGCACCTGATTTTTCATTTATTAATCGTGCTCCACCTCTAAGATTACATACAGCTAATTCAATAGGAAATCAAATGATAATAAGTTTTGGTAAATCTTTTATAATATTTTTATGACCTTTCAAACCTAAAATTAATTAATCAAAAAATAAAAAATTATATATATAGGAATTGTTATAAATAATGTTTCAAATTCAAATTTATTGAGTGCAAATACTTATGTACTGGATATTAAAGATTATACTTGGAAAACAAGTTATTCAGCATTGCCATTTTCATCAGAAACATCAACATCAACATCAGCATCAGCATCAACATCAACATCACCATCACTATCACCAGAAACATCAACATCACCAACATCACCAACATCACCAAACACTGTATTAGTAATACTATCATCAATTTCATGTGGAATAACAGTGGCAGCAATAGCAACATTCATAATTGTAAGATTGTATCAAAAGAAAAAGAAATCAGTTTCAAATGATGTTGTAGAAATACCTAATGAAGAACAAATTCAACAACACAGAAATTCTCAATTTGTTCCTATTACCTTATCTAATAATGTTGGTGGTCACTTAAAATAATTTTTTTAAATAATAATTTTTATTTTACATCATTAATTGAGTTCTAGAAGGAAAATTATATTTAGAAATAATATACAAATCAACTATTTATTTAACATATAAAATTAATATTAGAAATCAGTAATAGCTTAGAAACTTGTATTTTTTTATAAAAATAAAAAACTGAAAATTATTTTATAATTTTAAATTGGGAAAGTAATATTAACAGATTAGTCTTCATGCTACATCAATTAGTCTTTATACTAATTATTATTATTGCTGATTGACTATATTAAAAAAAATTGTTGATTATTTTTTTAATATGCCATGTATTAACTGAAAAAATAGCATTCAGATTGTTTAAACAGGTAGCAGTTAAAAATACACATAATACAAGTCCTGTCTGTCAGGGAAACCTTAAACCCAAGCTGCTGATATTTACTCTTTTAGGATGGTTATATACAAAGTGCTTTTTGGTTTGTCTCCACATTATGATGTTTCCCATGATTCCTCGTTAGCATTAAGCATCATGTGCAATAAATGAAGACCTAATATACTGTAAATATAGATGTGTATATAATTTTGGCCATTTAATAACAAATTTCATTATTATTAAATACTTATTAAGATTATGCAATTGATATGATTTCTATTGCTCTAATTTCCTTTCATTAGTGTTCCATCATGTTTGCCACTTTAAAGAGGCAGGTTTTCTGGTTCATTTTTAATGAATCTGTTTCAAATTATAGCAAATGAATTTAAAAACTAATTTTATTTTATTATATATTATTAACCTTTGAATACTCTTAACATTTCAACAATTCAGACGGATAAGAAAGAGAACGAAAATAGCACCTCCTCATTCAGTGATATTATTCAACCACTTTGATACACAAAATTGGAAAAACTTGTGATGGATACCATTATAAGTTTATTAATATAATTTTTTTAGTAGCGAGGCACACTAACTGAATTTAACTAGGAGAAGTTGTGAAATCAATTAAAATATGGGTCTGGGTCACTTTACCGACAATCAAGTAAGGTTTCTAACCCAAACTGTTTCTCAAAGCTCATGCTATTTTGGCAATTTGTGCTTTTCAACGTTTTTTTATATAATAAGGGTGTGAGTTTAACATTCCAAATCATTACTCTTTTTTTCTTCATAAAAATTCAAGAAATTATGTTTAAAAGTATTCAAATGCAAGAAAAGATTTATTTATTTATTTATTTAAAGATCAAGTAAATCAATAAAATGTTCATACACATCTAAACTCAATAAGTCGGACGCAGCAATCAATTGTTTAAAGTACTTTATAATATAAAGAAATGTCCGACTTATCGAGTTTAGATGTGTAAATAAATTTAATTATTTTACAATTAAAAGTCCGAATATGCAATTTTAGCAATTTCGTCAGACAAAAAAAAATATTACACGTGTATCTATATTGTGTTTTTATGGACTGGTTGTTGATGCAAAGTAGAGATAATAAGTTGTGTTATTAGTAAATGATTTGTAGGGTAAGGTCAACAGTTGATTTAACTTGTCTGCAGAAAATCAAACTTTTAGCTTCTACATAGAGTTATCCAGGTCTTCACACACTCCTTGGGAAATTGTTAACACAATGCTTGTCGGTAAAGTGACCGGGTCCCATATAGACATGTCCATGTACAACACCAATTGCTATCAACATTAATATAATTCCTAAAAAACGACTAAACATAGGTCAGAGGAAGTGTGAATTGTTGATCCATGAATGAGTTGTAGCACACCTCCAAATCTATTACAATACATCTTTGGATGAAATCAGCGAGTATTTAAAGAAGATGAATTTGGTTGCAATCCCTTTGATTGGTGGAGTTATAAAAAACAAAATATCCCATCCTTGCAAAGCTTGCTCCAAATGAAAGATTGTTAGTATCTTTGGTGAGTTCACCTTGGAATTGTATTTTTGTGATTGTTTTTATTATTAGGAAATTTATTTAACCGTGTATCAAAAGTATGGCGTATCCAGAGTTCCAAGAAGACTTACAAAATTTTCTGGTAATAATAGTCGCTTCATTTCTTCAAAAAAAAAAAAAAAATAAGAAGTTTATTATTTTAATTTAATTTAAATTTGGATATACTTTTCCATTCACTAATATGTTGCACTTTAATATTAATTTTATTTGCTTATCCCCGCTCCGAATCACCCCTTCGACTGGATTTACTTATTTCATTTAATACTGGGTTTTAAACTGCAATAATAACAAAGTTTGAAGACTAATACTCATTCTTTCTCTTTCTAACATAGTAATGTGTCGATCGAGCGATATATGGTAAACATCCAAATTTCCGCTTACTACTCTGTACACCTAAAATATAGTCACAAAAAATTAGGTTATTTATAATGGGTTTGTTTTTCACTCGTCAGTGTTAATTGCACAAAACTTTAATTAATTAATAATACAGAGGGCGTTGTTGATCATATGAATAGTAGCAAAAGTTAATTTGAAGAATGCAAGGTGGTATTTATACATCTTCACCTTATTGTCATTTCTTTATTTTTGTTGGAGTAATGGCCAACATAGTAAATCAAATATAAATTCAATAGGATTATTTGGTTATAACATAAAGAATAATTGACACAGAGGAAGCAAGACATATTTTGTATTACAGACAACAAACAAAAAATGTTTTTATTGTTGTTTAACAACAGTAATGTATAAATTAATTCTTAATTCTTACAAAAACATTTGAGGTTCCTTTTAATTATTTGTTTAGAATAAAATAATTATGGGTCTGAATTTCAAAAATGGGAAATTTTATTTAATATTTATTGTAATATTTATTATTACTAATGTGTTTTCTGACTCTAGTGCAAGACGTTATGTAGCTGTTAGTGTAGTGGTAGATAATAAGCTTTATATTCTTGGAGGTCAAGATTTAGTAAGCATTCTAAATTCATTATTTTATGTAGATTTAACTAGCGATTTCAATGCTATAAATGTACCATGGGTGGATAGCAACAATATACCTGTAAGAAGTTCTTGGTCTGTAGGTGCAGCTGGTGGATCAAATAAATCAACTATTTTTTTATTTGGTGGAGATATGAGAAATCCAACTTCTGGAAAATATGATTTCACTAATTTACTTTATGCATATAATGTAAATACAAAAGTTTGGAATGCTCCAAAAATAACTGGTGTTGCTCCTGTTAATCGTAGAGGTAGTAGTATTGTTGTGGATAGTAATGGAAAAATGTATATTTTTGGTGGAAAAGCAGATGTAGCTACTGGATCTCCTACCTCCCAACGTCTTAATGATATGTATACTTTGAATACAGTAGATCTGACTTGGCATCAAGTTCTCTCTAATAACCCACCATTACCAACTGGATCTCATACTTCAACTTTGTTACCTGATGGTAGAATTGTAATTATTGGTGGAATAGAGGGTGAGGGAACTCTAGTTGATATTTATAAAGTAGCATTATTTTTATATATGCATATTCATATAGAAAACATTGATTATAGTTTTTTTTAAAAAGTAAAATACTTATAGTTGAATTATATGTTTATTTTATAGATAAAAATTTTTGATACAAATAGTTCAAATTGGTCAATTATGGTAATATTAATCAATTAAAGTATAATGTTTAAAATTTTATTGAAGAGAAAAAACAGAATATTTAATTTATTTTTCTTACACTTTAGACAGCAAGTGGTCCACCACCTATCCAACCTCGAGCTTATCATACAGCTGTACTTTGTAATTAATTTTTTTAATTTTTTAAAATGTTTTTTTTAAAGAAATACCATACTAAAACCATATATATTGTATAGCAAAGGATGGAAAGATAATTGTTTATGGTGGCAGTCATGCAGAAGCCACATCATTTCCTGAACTTCTGGTACTGGATACAACCACCAATCCCTTTCAATGGTCTGCACCTGATTTTTCACTTGTTAATCGTGCCCCACCTCTAAGATCACACACAGCTAATTTAATAGGAAATCAAATGATAATATGTTTTGGTAAATTTTTTACAATATTTTTATGACCTTTCAAACCTAAAATTAATTAATCAAAAATAAAAAATTATATATATAGGATATGTTACAAATAATGTTTCAGATACAAATTTATTGAGTGCAAATACTTATATACTTGATATTAAAGATTTTACTTGGAAAACAAGTTATTCAGCATCTGAGGCAAACTCACCATTATCATCAGAAACATCAACATCAACATCAACATCAACATTAACATCACCATCACTATCATCAGAAACATCAACATCACCAACATCACCAACATCACCAAACACTGCATTAGCAATACTATCATCAATTTCATGTGGAATAATAGTGGCAGCAATAGCAACATTCATAATTGTAAGATTGTATCAAAAGAAAAAGAAATCAGTTTCAAATGATGTTGTAGAAATACCTAATGAAGAACAAATTCAACAACACAGAAATTCTCAATTTGTTCCTATTACCTTATCTAATAATGTTGGTGGTCACTTAAAATAATTTTTTTAAATAATAATTTTTATTTTACATCATTAATTGAGTTCTAGAAGGAAAATTATATTTAGAAATAATATACAAATCAACTATTTATTTAACATATAAAATTAATATTAGAAATCAGTAATAGCTTAGAAACTTGTATTTTTTTATAAAAATAAAAAACTGAAAATTATTTTATAATTTTAAATTGGGAAAGTAATATTAACAGATTAGTCTTCATGCTACATCAATTAGTCTTTATACTAATTATTATTATTGCTGATTGACTATATTAAAAAAAAATTGTTGATTATTTTTTTAATATGCCATGTATTAACTGAAAAAATAGCATTCAGATTGTTTAAACAGGTGGCAGTTAAAAATACACATAATACAAGTCCTGTCTGTCAGGGAAACCTTAAACCCAAGCTGCTGATATTTACTCTTTTAGGATGGTTATATACAAAGTGCTTTTTGGTTTGCTTCCACATTATTATGTTTCCCATTAGCATTAAGCATCATGTGCAATGAACAAAGGCCTAATATAAATATAGATGCGTATATAATTTTGGCCATTTAATAACATAAAGTTTATTATTATTAAATACTTATTAAGATTATGCAATGAATATGATTTCTATTGCTCTAATTTCCTTTCATTAGTGTTCCATCATCTTTGCCACTTTAAAGAAGCAGGTTTTCTGGTTCATTTTTGATAATCCATTTCAAATTATAGCAAATGAATGAATTTAAACCCCGATTTTATTTTATTATATATTTAGTATTATTATTAAACTACTCTTAACATTTCAACAATTCGGATGGGTAAGAAAGAGAATGAAAATAAGCACATCCACTTTGATACACAAAATTGGAAAAACTTGATTAATATAATTTTTTTAGTAGCGAGGAACACAAATTGAATTTAACCAAGAATAAAATTGAGAAGTTGTGAAATCAAATAAAATATGGGTCTGGGTCTGGGTCACTTTACCGACAATCAAGTAAAGCTTCTAGCCCAAACTGTTTCTCAAAGCTCAAGCTATTTTGGCAATTTGGGCTTTTCAACGTTTTTTATATAATAAGGGTGTGAGTTTAACATTCCAAATCATTATTCTTTTTTCTTCATAAAAATTCAAGAAATTGTATTCAAATGCGAGAAATGATTTAATTATTTTATTTATTTAAAAAAATTAAAAATTACATGAAGTCCGAATATGCGATTTTTATCAATTTCGAATTTCGTCAGACAAAAAAAATATTACACATGTATCTATATTGTATTTTTATGGATTGGTTTTTGATGCAAAGTAAAGATAATAAGTTTTGTTATTAGTTAATGATTTGTAGAGCAAGGCCAACAGTTGATTTAACTTATCTGTAAAAAATCAAACTTTTAGTTTCTACATAGAATTATCCAGGTCTTCACACACTCCTTGGAAAATTGTTAACACAATGCTTGTCGGTAAAGTGTCCTGTCGGTAAAGTAGGTGTTGGTAAAGTGATTAGGTCCCATATAGATATGTCCATGTACAACACCGATTACTATCAACATTAATATAATTCCTAGAACGACTAAATATAAGTCAAAGGGAAGTGTGGGGATCGGTTTAATTGTTGATCCATGAATGAATAGTTTAGAAACTTGTAAACTTGTATTTTTAATAAGCTGTATAAAAAAGCCGAGAAATTACTTTCAATTCTACATTTGGAAAGTAATAATATTAAAATTAGTCTGAGATGAGAAATTTCGCGCGCATTTTTTTAAAAAAATACCACCACTGCCTTCTTCATCACTTTTATCATTTTCGCCTCTCACATTTCTATCACCATAGATTGCAATGCAATATCCATATTATTATTATTGGTATTTTTTGGAGATTTTAGTTTGTAATTAAAATAAATATTCACACATTTAGGTGTCAATTTGTTTCTATTTTTATTTTATGTATAAAGAAAAAAGTGAACCAATTCCTTTTAGAAGCAAGCTGATGAAATAGGTGCTGAAACTATCAATTCTATCCAGTTTAACAAAATGAGGCCAAATTTTTGATTTCGTCATTTCTTAAAAATACTATCAATAATATAATCAATAATAACTTGGTAAAATTAAAAATTCGCATTTTTTTTTCATGCGCATGTCACATTTTTATTTTTTATTATGCAGCACAGTCTTTATTTAACTAGTGCATTCCAACTATATAAATCAATATATTAATATTAATATAGACATGCCCATGTACAACATCGATTACTATCAACATTAATATAATTCCTAAAAAACGACAAACATAAGTAAAAGGAAGTGTGGGAATTGGTTTAATTGTTGATCCATGAATGAATTTAGCACACCTCCAAATCTATTACAATTATAATTAGCAATTAATTTGATGAAGTCACAATACATCTTTAGATGAAATCAGCGAGTATTTAAAGAAGATTAATTTGGTTGCAATCCCTTTGATTGGTGGAGTTATAAAAAAAACAAAATATCCCATCCTTGAGATTGTTAGTATCTTTGATGGGTTCACCTTGGAATTGTATTTTTGTGATTGTTTTTATTATTAGGAAATTTATTTAACTATGTATCAAAAGTATGGCGTATCCAGAGTTCTAAGAAGACTTATAAAATTTTCTGATAATAATAGTCACTTCATTTCTTCAAAGAAAAAAAAATAATAATTAACAAGTTTATTATTTTATTTAATTTAAATTTGGATTTACTTTAATATGTTGCACTAATATTAATTTTACTTGTTTAACCCGCTCCCGAATCCCTTCGACTGGGTTTACTGGATTCATTTAATGCTGGGTTTTAAACTGCAATATTAACAAAGTTTGAAGACTAATACTCATTCTTTCTCTTTCTAACATAGTTTCTTCAAGTGATTTGTCGATCGATACACGGGAAACATCCAAATTCCGCTTCTCTGTACCACAAATAAGATTAGGTTATTATTATTTATAATGGGGTTTGTTTTTTACTCGTTAGTGTTAATTGCATAAAACTTTAATTAATTAATAATACAAAGGGCGTTTTTGATCATATGAAAAGTAGCAAAAGTTAATTTGAAGAATGCAAGGTGGTATTTATACATCTTCGTCTTATTGTCATTTCTTTATTTTCGTTGGAGTAATGGCCAATGAGAAAATCAAATATAAATTCAATAGGATTATTTGGTGTAAAGCAAGACATAATTTGTATTACAGACAACAATCAAAAAATGTTTTTGTTGTTGTTTGACAACAGTAATGTATAAATTAAATCTTAATTCTTAGAAAACATTTGAAGTTCCTTTTAATTATTTGCTTAGAACAAAATAATTATGGGTCTGAATTTCAAAAATGGCAAATTGTATTTAATATTTATTATTATTGTGATATTTATTATTACTAATGTGCTTTCTGACTCCAGTGCAAGACGTTATGTAGCTGTTAGTGTAGTGGTAGATAATAAGCTTTACATTATTGGAGGTCAAAGTATAGAGGGCTCAACAAATTCATTATTTTATGTGGATTTAACTAGTGATTTCAGTGCTATAAATGTACCATGGGTAGATGGCACCAATATACCTGTAAGAAGTTCTTGGTCTGTAGGAGCAGTTGGTGGATCAAATAAATCAACTATTTTTATATTTGGTGGAGTTATGGTAAATCCAACTTCTAAAAAATATGATTTTACTAATTTGCTTTATGCATATGATGTAAATACAAAAGTTTGGAATGCTCCAAAAACAACTGGTGTTGCTCCCATGAATCATAGAGTTAGCAGTGTTGTTGTGGATAGTAATGAAAAAATGTATATTTTTGGTGGGGCAGCAGATGAAGCTACTGGATCTTCTACAGTTCAATTTCTTAATGACATATACACTTTGAATACAGTAGACCTGACTTGGAATCAAGTTTTCTCTAATAATCCACCATTACCAACTGGATCTCATACTTCAACTTTGTTACCTGATGGTAGAATTGTAATTATTGGTGGAAGAGAGGGTGTGGGAACTATAGTTGATATTAATAAAGTAGCATTATTTTTATATATTCATATAGAGAACATTGATTATAGTCTTTTTAAAAAAGTAAAATATTTATGGTTATGTTTATTTTATAGATAAAAATTTTTGATACAAATAGTTCAAATTGGTCAACTATGGTAAATATTAATTAATTAAAGTATAATGTTTAAAATTTTATTGATGAGAAAAAACAGAATATTTAATTTATTTTTCTTACACTTGGATGAAATTTAGACAGCAAGTGGTCCACCATCTATCCAATCTCGAATTGGTCATTCAACTGTGCTTTGTAATTAACTTTAAAAAAAAAATCATACTAAAATTGTATTAATAGCAAAGGATGGAAGGATAATTGTTTATGGTGGTAATGGATATCCTCTAGCAACCACATCATTTCCTGAACTTCTGGTACTGGATACAACCACAAATCCCTTTCAATGGTTTGCACCTGATTTTTCAACTGTTAATCGTGCTCCACCTCTAAGATCGCATACAGCTAATTTAATAGGAAATCAAATGATAATTTGTTTTGGTAAATTTTTTATATTTTTTAAATTTATATCCTTTCAAGCTTAAAATTAATTAATCAAAAATAAAAATTCCAAATGTATAGGAAATGTTACAAATAATTTTACATACCCACAATCATCTAGTCCAAATACTTATATACTTAATATGAATGATTTTACTTGGGAAACAAGTTATTCAGCAAACTCAACATCGACATCAACATCAACATCAACATCAACATCAGAAACATCAACATAAACATCAACGTCACCAAACATTGTTCAAGCATTAGTAATACTATCATCAATTTCATGTGGAATAATAGTGGCAGCAATAGCAACATTCATAATTGTAAGATTATATCAAAAGAAAAAGAAAATAGTTCTGAGTGATGTTCTAGAAATACCTAGTGAAGAACAAGTTCAACAATACAGAAATTCTCAATTTGTTCCTAATGCCTTATCTAATAATGTTGGTGGTCACTTAAAATAATTTTTTTAAATAATAATTTTTATTTTACATCATTAATTGAGTTCTAGAAGGAAAATTATATTTAG
>CAUDNR010004512.1:7035-25633 GCA_958430865.1 Entrophospora sp. SA101 | reverse complement strand
TAAGTTGGTCATGACAATCAAGTAAGGTTTCTAGCCCAAACTGCTTGAACTATTTTGGCAATTTGGGATTTTCAGCGTTTTTTATATAATAAGGGAGTGAGTTTAACATTCCAAATCATTATTCTTTTTTTCTTCATAAAAATTCAAGAAATTATGTTTAAAAAGTATTCAAATGCGAGAAAAGATTTAATTATTTTACAATTAAAGTCCGAATATGTAATTTTTATCAATTTCGTCAGACAAAAAAAATATTACACATGTACCTATATTGTGTTTTTACGGACTGGTTGTTGATGCAAAGTAGGGATAATAAGTTTTGTTATTAGTATTAGTTAATGATTTGTAGGGCAAGATCAACAGTTGATTTAACTTGTCTGTAAAAAATCAAACTTTTAGCTTCTACATAGAGTTATCCAGGTCTTCACACACTCCTTGGGAAATTGTTAACACAATGCTTGTCGGTAAAGTGACCGGGTCCCATATAGACATGTCCATGTACAACACCAATTGCTATCAACATTAATATAATTCCTAAAAAACGACTAAACATAGGTCAAAGGAAGTGTGAATTGTTGATCCATGAATGAATTTAGCACACCTCCAAATCTATTACAATTATAATTAGAAATTAATTTGATGAAGTCACAATACATCTTTGGATGAAATCAGCGAGTATTAAAGAAGATGAATTTAGTTGCAATCCCTTTGATTGGTGGAGTTATAAAAAAACAAAATATCCCATCCTTGCAAAACTTGCTCCAAATGAAAGTTTGTTAGTATCTTTGGTGGGTTCACCTTGGAATTGTATTTTTGTGATTGTTTTTATTATTAGGACATTTATTTAACTATATATCAAAAGTATGGCGTATCCGGAGTTCCAAGAAGACTTACAAAATTTTCCGGTAATAATAGTCGCTTCATTTCTTCAAAAAATAATTAACAAGTTTATTATTTTAATTTGATTTAAATTTGGATTTGCTTTTCCAATCACTAATATGTTATACTTTAATATTAATTTTACTTGTTTAACCCACTCCAAATCATCCCTTTGACTGGATTTACTGGATTCATTTAATACTGGGTTTTAAACTGCAATAATAACGAAGCTTGAAGACTAATATTCAAATGAGCGATATATGGGAACCATCCAAATCTCCGCTTACTACTCTGTACACCTAAAATATAGTCACAAAAAATTAGGTTATTTATAATGGGTTTGTTTTTCACTCGTCAGTGTTAATTGCACAAAACTTTAATTAATTAATAATACAGAGGGTGTTCAAATTGATCGTATGAATAGTAGCAAAAGTTAATTTGAAATATGCAAGGTGGTATTTATACATCTTCGCCTTATTGTCATTTCTTTATTTTTGTTGGAAATCAAATATAAATTCAATGGTGTATAACATAAAGAATAATTGACACAGAGGAAGCAAGACATAATTGTATTACAGATGACAATCAAAAAATGATTTTGTTGTTGTTTGACAACAGTAATGTATAAATTAAAACTTAATTCTTTTCAAAAACATTTGAAGTTCCTTTTAATTATTTGCTTAGAATAAAATAATTATGGGTCTGAATTTCAAAAATGGAAAATTGTATTTGATATTTATTATTATTGTAATATTTATTATTACTAATGTGCTTTCTGACTCTAGTGAAAGACGTTGTGTAGCTGTTAGTGTAGTGGTAGATAATAAGCTTTACATTGTTGGAGGTCGAAATCTAGAAAGCTCAACAGATTCATTATTTTATGTAGATTTAACTAATGATTTCAGTGCTATAAATGTACCATGGGTAGATGGCACTAATATACCTGTAAGAATTTCTTGGTCTGTAGGAACAGTTGGTGGATCAAATAAATCAACTATTTTTTTATTTGGTGGAGCTATGGTAAATCCAACTTCTAAAAAACTTGATTTTACTAATTTGCTTTATGCATATGATGTAAATACAAAAGTTTGGAATGCTCCAAAAACAACTGGTATTACTCCCATGAATCGTAGAGTTAGTAGTGTTGTTGTGGATAGTAATGGAAAAATGTATATTTTTGGTGGGCAAGCAGATGAACTTACCGGATCTTCTACTGTTCAACATCTTAATGACATATACACTTTGAATACAGTAGACCTGACTTGGCATCAAATTTTCTCAAATAATCCACCATTACCAACTCGGGATCATACTTCAACTTTATTGCCTGATGGTAGAATTGTAATTATTGGTGGAAATGAGGAAACTCTAGTTGACATGCATAAAGTATGCATTATTTTTATAGAAAACATTGATTATAGTTTTTTTAATAAAGTAAAATATTTATAGTTGAATTATATGTTTATTTTATAGATAAAAATTTTTGATACAAATAGTTCAATTTGGTCAACTATGGTAAATATTAATCAATTAAAGTATAATGTTTAAATTTTATTGATGAGAAAAAAACAGAATATTTAATTTATTTTCTTACACTTGGATGAAATTTAGACAGCAAGTGGTCCACCATCTATCCAACCTCGAGCTTATCATACAGCTGTACTTTGTAATTAATTTTTTTAATTTTAAATGTTTTTTTAAAAGAAATACCATGCTAAAACCATATATATTGTATAGCAAAGGATGGAAAGATAATTGTTTATGGTGGTAGTGGATATCCTCTAGAAACCACATCATTTCCTGAACTTCTGGTACTGGATACAACCACAAATACCTTTCAATGGTCTGCACCTAATTTTTCACCTGTTAATCGTGCTCCACCTCTAATATCACATGCAGCTAATTTAATAGGAAATCAAATGATAATATGTTTTGGTAAATTTTTTATAATATTTTTATGACCTTTGAAACCTAAAATTAATTAATCAAAAAATAAAAATTATATATATAGGATATGTTACAAATAATGTTTCAAATCCACTTTTATTGAGTGCAAATACTTATATACTTGATATTAAAGATTATACTTGGAAAAAAAGTTATTCAGCATCCGAGGCAAACTCACCATTATCATCAGTGACATCAACATCAACATCAATGTCAACATCAACATCAACATCAACATCACCATCACTATCATCAGAAACATCAACATCACCAACATCATCAAACACTGCATTAGTACTATCATCAATTTCATGTGGAATAATAGTGGCAGCAATAACAACATTCATAATTGTAAGATTGTATCAAAAGAAAAAGAAATCAATTTCAAATGATGTTGTAGAAATACCTAATGAAGAACAAGTTCAACAATACAGAGATTCTCAAATTGTTCCTAATGCCTTATCTAATAATGTTGGTGGCACTTAAAATAATTTTTTTAAATAATAATTTTTATTTTACATCATTAATTGAGTTCTAGAAGGAAAATTATATTTAGAAATAATATACAAATCAACTATTTATTTAACATATAAAATTAATATTAGAAATCAGTAATAGCTTAGAAACTTGTATTTTTTTATAAAAATAAAAAACTGAAAATTATTTTATAATTTTAAATTGGGAAAGTAATATTAACAGATTAGTCTTCATGCTACATCAATTAGTTTTTATACTAATTATTATTATTGCTGAATGACTATATTAAAAAAAATTGTTGATTATTTTTTTAACATGCCATGTATTAACTGAAAAAATAGCATTCAGATTGTTTAAACAGTGTGAGATCAAAATTCCGCGTCTCACACAAATCTCTTGATTTGGTTAAAATATTATTTATCCCTTCTTATGGCAGTATCCAATTATTTAATTCTTTGATTACTTTCTCTCACTATAGTGCTTAAGCTATTTAATTGTTCACAGGGCAAGTTTCCTTACTTCCCTTCCGGTAACGTTTTCTCGGCAGTTCTTTGTTATCTGCCTGAGCCGGCATGTCTCAATGATATTTATAATATCTCAAGTATCCGCCGTGATACTTTTACACTGATTATTTATATTTATGATCCAGTCTCTTAACTGACCTCACTAAAAGCACTAAAAGAAAAGAAAAGAAATAAAAAATAATAACATTAATAAAAACAAATATAAATAAGAGAAAATAATTATGCACGGTATTAGTATAAATTCGTAGTTAGGGATAGATTTATTATCATTTCGAAAATATAATGTTTGAAGTTAACAAGGTCAAGGTCAAGGTCAAGGTTTATTTATAATAATATTTGAGTTTACTAAAAAAACTTTGAGTTAACTAACTAAAGATTACATGAAAGAGAAATTTACAACGTATTTATACATTTTAGAGGTTCTATCTATCATCTAGTTCTCCGATTTCTTTAAAATCCTAAATTATACTAATTAATGTATTCTTTCATCATTATTTAAACCTTCCATGTAGAATTATTTTCAAGTAATTTCTAGTCAACATGAGTCATGTAAAATTCTTTTGATATTATTCAACAACTTTGATACACAAAATTGGAAAACTTGTGATGGATACCATTATAAGTTTATTAATATAATTTTTTTAGTAGCGAGGCACACAAACTGAATTTAGCTAAGAATAAAATTGAGAAGTTGTGAAATCAATTAAAATATGGGTCTGGGTCACTTTACCGACAATCAAGTAAGGTTTCTAGCCCAAACTGTTTCTCAAAGCTCAAGCTATTTTGGCAATTTGGGCTTTTCAACGTTTTTTATATAATAAGGGTGTGAATTCAACATTCCAAATCATTATCTTTTTTCTTCATAAAAATTCAAGAAAATTATATTTAAAAAGTATTCAAATGCGAGAAAAGATTTAATTATTTTATTTATTTAAAAATTAAAAATTACACGAAGTCCGAATATGCGATTTTTATCAATTTAGTCAGACAAAAAAAAAATATTACACATGTAACTATATTATATTTTCATGGATTGGTTTTGGTGACAATAAGTTGTGTTATTAGTTAATGATTTGTAGGGCAAGGTCAACAGTGACTTAACTTGTCTGTAAAAAAATCAAACTTTAGCTTCTACATAGAGTTATCCAGGTTTTCACACACTCCTTGGCAAATTGTTAACACAACGCTTGTCGGTAAAGTGACCTGTCGGTAAAGTGGGTGTCGGTAAAGTGATCAGGTCCCATATAGACATGTCCATGTACAACACCGATTACTATCAACATTAATATAATTCCTAAAACGACTAAACATAAGTCAAAAGAAGTGTGGAATTGGTTTAATTGTTGATCCATGAATGAATTTAGCACACCTATTACAATTATGATTAACAATTAATTTGAAGAAGTTTAAATACATCTTTGGATGAAATCAGCGAGTATTAAAGATGAATCTGGTTGCAATCCCTTTGATTGGTGGAGTTATAAAAAAAACAAAATATCCCATCCTTGAAAAATGAAAGATTGTTAGTTTCTTTGATGGGTTCACCTTGGAATTGTATTTTTATGATTGTTTTTATTATTAGGAAATTTATTTAACTATGTATCAAAAGTATGGCGTATCCAAAGTTCCAAGAAGACTTACAAAATTTTCTGGTAATAATAGTCGCTTCATTTCTTCAAAAAAAAAAAAAATAATAAGTTTATTATTTTAATTTAATTTAAATTTGGATTTACTTTTCCAATCACTAATATGTTGCACTTTAATATTAATATTAATTTACTTGTTTATCCCCGCTCCGAATTACCCCTTCGACTAGATTTACTGGATTCATTTAATACTGGGTTTTAAACTGCAATAATAACAAAGTTTGAAGACTAATATTCAAGTGATGTGTCGATCGAGCGATATATGGGAAACATCCAAAGTTCCGTTTACTACTCTGTACACCTAAAATATAGTCACAAAAAATTAGGTTATTTATAATGGGTTTGTTTTTTGCTCGTTAGTGTTAATTCCACAAACTTTAATTAATTAATAATACAGAGGGTGTTCAAGTTGATTGTATGAATAGTAGCAAAAGTTAAATTGAAGAATGCAAGGTAGTGTTTATACATCTCCACCTTATTGTCATTTCTTTATTTTTGTTGGAGTAATGGCCAATGTAGGAAATTAAATATAATTCAATAGGATTATTTGGTGTATAACATAAAGAATAATTGACACAGAGGAAGCAAGACATAATTGTATTACAGATGACAAACAAAAAATGTTTTTGTTGTTGTTTGACAACAGTAATGTATAAATTAAATCTTAATTCTTTTCAAAAACATTTGAAGTTCCTTTTAATTATTTGCTTAGAATAAAATAATTATGGGACTGAATTTCAAAGATGGCAAATTGTATTTATTATTTATTATTATTGTAATATTTGTTATTACTAATGTGCTTTCTGACTCTAGTGCAAGACGTTATGTAGCTGTTAGTGTAGTGGTAGATAATAAGCTTTATATTATTGGAGGTGGAAGTCCAGAGGGCACAACAGATTCATTATTTTATGTAGATTTAACTAATGATTTCAGTGCTATAAATGTACCATGGGTAGATGGCACCAATATACCTGTGGATAATTCTTGGTCTGTAGGAGCAGTTGGTGGATCAAATAAATCAACTATTTTTTTATTTGGTGGATTTATGAGGAACCCAACTTCTAAAAAATATGATTTTACTAATTTGCTTTATGCATATGATGTAAATACAAAAGTTTGGAATGCTCCAAAGACAGCTGGTGTTACTCCTGTTAATCGTAGAGCTAGTAGTGTTGTTGTGGATAGTAATGGAAAAATGTATATTTTTGGTGGAAGACTAGATGAATTTACCGGATCTTCTACTGTTCAAACTCTTAATGATATGTATACTTTGAATACAGTAGATCTGACTTGGCATCAAGTTTTCTCTAATAATCCACCATTACCAGCTTCATCTCATACTTCAACTTTGTTACCTGATGGTAGAATTGTAATTATTGGTGGAAGCGATATTTATAATGTATGCATTATTTTTATACATGCATATTAATATAGAGAACATTGATTATAGTCTTTTTATATTTAGAGTTGAATTATATATGTTATTTTATAGATAAGAATTTTTGATACAAGTAGTTCAATTTGGTCAACTATGGTAAATATTAATCAATTAAAGTATAATGTTTAAATTTTATTGATGAGAAAAAACAGAATATTTAATTTATTTTTCTTACACTTTAGACAGCAAGTGGTCCACCATCTATCCAACCTCGAACTGGTCATTCAACTGTGCTCTGTAATTAACTTTTAAATTTATATAATTTTTTTTTTGAATATTTTTTTAAAGGAAATATCATACTAAAATTGTATTAATAGCAAAGGATGGAAAGATAATTGTTTATGGTGGCAGTGGAAGAAATCCTGAAAACACATCATTTCCTGAACTTCTGGTACTGGATACAACCACAAATCCCTTTCAATGGTCTGCACCTGATTTTTCACCTGTTAATCGTGCTCCACCTCTAAGATCACATACAGCTAATTTAATAGGAAATCAAATGATAATATGTTTTGGTAAATTTTTTATAATATTTTTATGACCTTTCAAACCTAAAATTAATTAATCAAAAAATAAAAAATTATATATATAGGATATGTTACAAATAATGTTTCAAGTCCAATTTTATTGAGTGCAAATACTTATATACTTGATATTAAAGATTTTACTTGGAAAACAAGTTATTCAGCATCAGAGGCAAACTTGCCATTATCATCAGTGACATCAGCATCAACATCAACATCAACATTAACATCACCATCACTATCATCAGAAACATCAACATCAGAAACATCAACATCAGAAACATCAACACCACCACCAACATCACCAAACACTGCATTAGTAATACTATCATCAATTTCATGTGGAATAATAGTGGTAGCAATAGCAACGTTCATAATTGTAAGATTGTATCAAAAGAAAAAGAAATCAGTTTCAAATGATGTTGTAGAAATACCTAATGAAGAACAATTTCAACAACAGAGAAATTCTCAATTTGTTCCTAATAACTTATCTAATAATGTTGGTGGTCACTTAAAATAATTTTTTTAAATAATAATTATTACATCATAAATTGGAAGGAAAATTATATTTAGAAATAATATACAAATTAACTATTTATTTAACATATAAAATTAATATTAGAAGTCAATAATGGTTTAGAAACTTGTATTTTTTTATAAAAAATAAAAAATCTTTCCAATTCTAAATTGGGAAGTAATATTAACAGATTAGTCTTCATGCTACATCCATTATAATTATTATTAATAATAAATTAGTCTTTATACTAATTATTATTATTGCTGAATGATAATTAATACTTTAGATTATATTAAAAAAATTTGAATTTGTAAATAAAAAAACTATTGATTATTTTTTAATATGCCATGTAGCAGTTAAGAATACACATAATATATAATTTTGACCATTTAAATAACATAAAGTTTATTATTATTAAATACTTACATATAAGTTGGTCATGACAATCAAGTAAGGTTTCTAGCCCAAACTGCTTGAACTATTTTGGCAATTTGGGATTTTCAGCGTTTTTTATATAATAAGGGAGTGAGTTTAACATTCCAAATCATTATTCTTTTTTTCTTCATAAAAATTCAAGAAATTATGTTTAAAAAGTATTCAAATGCGAGAAAAGATTTAATTATTTTACAATTAAAGTCCGAATATGTAATTTTTATCAATTTCGTCAGACAAAAAAAATATTACACATGTACCTATATTGTGTTTTTACGGACTGGTTGTTGATGCAAAGTAGGGATAATAAGTTTTGTTATTAGTATTAGTTAATGATTTGTAGGGCAAGATCAACAGTTGATTTAACTTGTCTGTAAAAAATCAAACTTTTAGCTTCTACATAGAGTTATCCAGGTCTTCACACACTCCTTGGCAAATTGTTAACACTATGCTTGTCGGTAAAATGTCTTGTCAATAAAGTGGTTGGTTGTCGGTAAAGTGTCCTGTCGGTAAAGTAGGTGTTGGTAAAGTGACCGGGTCCCATATAGACAGGTCCATGTACAACACCGATTACCATCAACATTAATATAATTCCTAAAACGACTAAACATAAGTCAAAAGGAAGTGTGGGAATCGGTTCAATTGTTGATCCATGAATGGATAGTTTAGAAACTTGTAAACTTGTATTTTAATAAGCTGTATAAAAAAGCCGAGAAATTACTTTTCAATTCTACATTTGGAAAGTAATAATATTAAAATTAGTCTGAGAAATTTCGTGCGCATTTTTTTAAAAAAATACCACCACTACCTTCTTCATTACTTTCTATTCTAATTGTTTCTTCATCATCACTTTTATCATTTTCGCCTCTCACATTTCTATCACCATCGATTGCAATGCAATATCCATATTATCATTATTGGTATTGTTGTACATTTTAGTTTGTAAATGAAATAAATATTCACACATTTAGGTGTCAATTTGTTTCTATTTTTATTTTATGTATAAAGAAAAAGTGGACCAATTCCCTTTAGAAGCAGACTGATAAAATAGGTGCTGAAACTATCAATTCTATCCAGCTTAACAAAATGAGGTCAAATTTTTGATTTCGTCATTTCTTAAAAATACTATCAATAATATAATCAATAATAACTTGGTAAAATTAAAAATTCGCATTTTTTTTTGAATAGAATTATATATTAATATTAATATTAATATGGGCATGTCACATTTTTATTTTTTATTATGCGGCACAGTCTTTATTTAACTAGTGCGTTCCAACTATATAAATCAATATATTAATATAGACATGTCCATGTACAACACCGATTACTATCAACATTAATATAATTCCTAAAAAACGACTAAACATAGATCAAAGGAAGTGTGAATTGTTGATCCATGAATGAATTTAGCACACCTCCAAATCTATTACAATTATAATTAGAAATTAATTTGATGAAGTCACAATACATCTTTGGATGAAATCAGCGAGTATTAAAGAAGATGAATTTAGTTGCAATCCCTTTGATTGGTGGAGTTATAAAAAAACAAAATATCCCATCCTTGCAAAACTTGCTCCAAATGAAAGTTTGTTAGTATCTTTGGTGGGTTCACCTTGGAATTGTATTTTTGTGATTGTTTTTATTATTAGGACATTTATTTAACTATATATCAAAAGTATGGCGTATCCGGAGTTCCAAGAAGACTTACAAAATTTTCCGGTAATAATAGTCGCTTCATTTCTTCAAAAAATAATTAACAAGTTTATTATTTTAATTTGATTTAAATTTGGATTTGCTTTTCCAATCACTAATATGTTATACTTTAATATTAATTTTACTTGTTTAACCCACTCCAAATCATCCCTTTGACTGGATTTACTGGATTCATTTAATACTGGGTTTTAAACTGCAATAATAACGAAGCTTGAAGACTAATATTCAAATGAGCGATATATGGGAACCATCCAAATCTCCGCTTACTACTCTGTACACCTAAATAAAGTCACAAATAATTAGGTTATTTATAATGGGTTTGTTTTTCATTCATTAATGTTAATTGCACAAAACTTTAATTAATTAATAATACAGAGGGTGTTCAAATTGATCGTATGAATAGTAGCAAAAGTTAATTTGAAATATGCAAGGTGGTATTTATACATCTTCGCCTTATTGTCATTTCTTTATTTTTGTTGGAAATCAAATATAAATTCAATGGTGTATAACATAAAGAATAATTGACACAGAGGAAGCAAGACATAATTGTATTACAGATGACAATCAAAAAATGATTTTGTTGTTGTTTGACAACAGTAATGTATAAATTAAAACTTAATTCTTTTCAAAAACATTTGAAGTTCCTTTTAATTATTTGCTTAGAATAAAATAATTATGGGTCTGAATTTCAAAAATGGAAAATTGTATTTGATATTTATTATTATTGTAATATTTATTATTACTAATGTGCTTTCTGACTCTAGTGAAAGACGTTGTGTAGCTGTTAGTGTAGTGGTAGATAATAAGCTTTACATTGTTGGAGGTCGAAATCTAGAAAGCTCAACAGATTCATTATTTTATGTAGATTTAACTAATGATTTCAGTGCTATAAATGTGCCATGGGTAGATGGCACTAATATACCTGTAAGAATTTCTTGGTCTGTAGGAACAGTTGGTGGATCAAATAAATCAACTATTTTTTTATTTGGTGGAGCTATGGTAAATCCAACTTCTAAAAAACTTGATTTTACTAATTTGCTTTATGCATATGATGTAAATACAAAAGTTTGGAATGCTCCAAAAACAACTGGTATTACTCCCATGAATCGTAGAGTTAGTAGTGTTGTTGTGGATAGTAATGGAAAAATGTATATTTTTGGTGGGCAAGCAGATGAACTTACCGGATCTTCTACTGTTCAACATCTTAATGACATATACACTTTGAATACAGTAGACCTGACTTGGCATCAAATTTTCTCAAATAATCCACCATTACCAACTCGGGATCATACTTCAACTTTATTGCCTGATGGTAGAATTGTAATTATTGGTGGAAATGAGGAAACTCTAGTTGACATGCATAAAGTATGCATTATTTTTATAGAAAACATTGATTATAGTTTTTTTAATAAAGTAAAATATTTATAGTTGAATTATATGTTTATTTTATAGATAAAAATTTTTGATACAAATAGTTCAATTTGGTCAACTATGGTAAATATTAATCAATTAAAGCATAATGTTTAAAATTTTATTGATGAGAAAAAACAGAATATTTAATTTATTTTTCTTACACTTTAGACAGCAAGTGGTCCACCATCTATCCAACCTCGATCTTATCATACAGCTGTACTTTGTAATTAATTTTTAAATTTTAAATGTTTTTTTAAAAGAAATACCATGCTAAAACCATATATATTGTATAGCAAAGGATGGAAAGATAATTGTTTATGGTGGCAGTGGAGATCCTGAAATCACATCATTTCCTGAACTTCTGGTATTGGATACAATCACAAATCCCTTTCAATGGTCTGCACCTGATTTTTCACCTGTTAATCGTGCTCCACCTCTAAGATCACACACAGCTAATTTAATAGGAAATCAAATGATAATATGTTTTGGTAAATTTTTTATAATATTTTTATGACCTTTGAAACCTAAAATTAATTAATCAAAAAATAAAAATTATATATATAGGATATGTTACAAATAATGTTTCAAATCCACTTTTATTGAGTGCAAATACTTATATACTTGATATTAAAGATTATACTTGGAAAAAAAGTTATTCAGCATCCGAGGCAAACTCACCATTATCATCAGTGACATCAACATCAACATCAATGTCAACATCAACATCAACATCAACATCACCATCACTATCATCAGAAACATCAACATCACCAACATCATCAAACACTGCATTAGTACTATCATCAATTTCATGTGGAATAATAGTGGCAGCAATAACAACATTCATAATTGTAAGATTGTATCAAAAGAAAAAGAAATCAATTTCAAATGATGTTGTAGAAATACCTAATGAAGAACAAGTTCAACAATACAGAGATTCTCAAATTGTTCCTAATGCCTTATCTAATAATGTTGGTGGCACTTAAAATAATTTTTTTAAATAATAATTTTTATTTTACATCATTAATTGAGTTCTAGAAGGAAAATTATATTTAGAAATAATATACAAATCAACTATTTATTTAACATATAAAATTAATATTAGAAATCAGTAATAGCTTAGAAACTTGTATTTTTTTATAAAAATAAAAAACTGAAAATTATTTTATAATTTTAAATTGGGAAAGTAATATTAACAGATTAGTCTTCATGCTACATCAATTAGTTTTTATACTAATTATTATTATTGCTGAATGACTATATTAAAAAAAATTGTTGATTATTTTTTTAATATGCCATGTATTAACTGAAAAAATAGCATTCAGATTGTTTAAACAGGTGGCAGTTAAAAATACACATAATACAAGTCCTGTCTGTCAGGGAAACCTTAAACCCAAGCTGCTGATATTTACTCTTTTAGGATGGTTATATACAAAGTGCTTTTTGGTTTGTCTCCACATTATGATGTTTCCCATGATTCCTCGTTAGCATTAAGCATCATGTGCAATAAATGAAGACCTAATATACTGTAAATATAGATGTGTATATAATTTTGGCCATTTAATAACAAATTTCATTATTATTAAATACTTATTAAGATTATGCAATTGATATGATTTCTATTGCTCTAATTTCCTTTCATTAGTGTTCCATCATGTTTGCCACTTTAAAGAGGCAGGTTTTCTGGTTCATTTTTAATGAATCTGTTTCAAATTATAGCAAATGAATTTAAAAACTAATTTTATTTTATTATATATTATTAACCTTTGAATACTCTTAACATTTCAACAATTCAGACGGATAAGAAAGAGAACGAAAATAGCACCTCCTCATTCAGTGATATTATTCAACCACTTTGATACACAAAATTGGAAAAACTTGTGATGGATACCATTATAAGTTTATTAATATAATTTTTTTAGTAGCGAGGCACACTAACTGAATTTAACTAGGAGAAGTTGTGAAATCAATTAAAATATGGGTCTGGGTCACTTTACCGACAATCAAGTAAGGTTTCTAACCCAAACTGTTTCTCAAAGCTCATGCTATTTTGGCAATTTGTGCTTTTCAACGTTTTTTTATATAATAAGGGTGTGAGTTTAACATTCCAAATCATTACTCTTTTTTTCTTCATAAAAATTCAAGAAATTATGTTTAAAAGTATTCAAATGCAAGAAAAGATTTATTTATTTATTTATTTAAAGATCAAGTAAATCAATAAAATGTTCATACACATCTAAACTCAATAAGTCGGACGCAGCAATCAATTGTTTAAAGTACTTTATAATATAAAGAAATGTCCGACTTATCGAGTTTAGATGTGTAAATAAATTTAATTATTTTACAATTAAAAGTCCGAATATGCAATTTTAGCAATTTCGTCAGACAAAAAAAAATATTACACGTGTATCTATATTGTGTTTTTATGGACTGGTTGTTGATGCAAAGTAGAGATAATAAGTTGTGTTATTAGTAAATGATTTGTAGGGTAAGGTCAACAGTTGATTTAACTTGTCTGCAGAAAATCAAACTTTTAGCTTCTACATAGAGTTATCCAGGTCTTCACACACTCCTTGGGAAATTGTTAACACAATGCTTGTCGGTAAAGTGACCGGGTCCCATATAGACATGTCCATGTACAACACCAATTGCTATCAACATTAATATAATTCCTAAAAAACGACTAAACATAGGTCAGAGGAAGTGTGAATTGTTGATCCATGAATGAGTTGTAGCACACCTCCAAATCTATTACAATACATCTTTGGATGAAATCAGCGAGTATTTAAAGAAGATGAATTTGGTTGCAATCCCTTTGATTGGTGGAGTTATAAAAAACAAAATATCCCATCCTTGCAAAGCTTGCTCCAAATGAAAGATTGTTAGTATCTTTGGTGAGTTCACCTTGGAATTGTATTTTTGTGATTGTTTTTATTATTAGGAAATTTATTTAACCGTGTATCAAAAGTATGGCGTATCCAGAGTTCCAAGAAGACTTACAAAATTTTCTGGTAATAATAGTCGCTTCATTTCTTCAAAAAAAAAAAAAAAAATAAGAAGTTTATTATTTTAATTTAATTTAAATTTGGATATACTTTTCCATTCACTAATATGTTGCACTTTAATATTAATTTTATTTGCTTATCCCCGCTCCGAATCACCCCTTCGACTGGATTTACTTATTTCATTTAATACTGGGTTTTAAACTGCAATAATAACAAAGTTTGAAGACTAATACTCATTCTTTCTCTTTCTAACATAGTAATGTGTCGATCGAGCGATATATGGTAAACATCCAAATTTCCGCTTACTACTCTGTACACCTAAAATATAGTCACAAAAAATTAGGTTATTTATAATGGGTTTGTTTTTCACTCGTCAGTGTTAATTGCACAAAACTTTAATTAATTAATAATACAGAGGGCGTTGTTGATCATATGAATAGTAGCAAAAGTTAATTTGAAGAATGCAAGGTGGTATTTATACATCTTCACCTTATTGTCATTTCTTTATTTTTGTTGGAGTAATGGCCAACATAGTAAATCAAATATAAATTCAATAGGATTATTTGGTTATAACATAAAGAATAATTGACACAGAGGAAGCAAGACATATTTTGTATTACAGACAACAAACAAAAAATGTTTTTATTGTTGTTTAACAACAGTAATGTATAAATTAATTCTTAATTCTTACAAAAACATTTGAGGTTCCTTTTAATTATTTGTTTAGAATAAAATAATTATGGGTCTGAATTTCAAAAATGGGAAATTTTATTTAATATTTATTGTAATATTTATTATTACTAATGTGTTTTCTGACTCTAGTGCAAGACGTTATGTAGCTGTTAGTGTAGTGGTAGATAATAAGCTTTATATTCTTGGAGGTCAAGATTTAGTAAGCATTCTAAATTCATTATTTTATGTAGATTTAACTAGCGATTTCAATGCTATAAATGTACCATGGGTGGATAGCAACAATATACCTGTAAGAAGTTCTTGGTCTGTAGGTGCAGCTGGTGGATCAAATAAATCAACTATTTTTTTATTTGGTGGAGATATGAGAAATCCAACTTCTGGAAAATATGATTTCACTAATTTACTTTATGCATATAATGTAAATACAAAAGTTTGGAATGCTCCAAAAATAACTGGTGTTGCTCCTGTTAATCGTAGAGGTAGTAGTATTGTTGTGGATAGTAATGGAAAAATGTATATTTTTGGTGGAAAAGCAGATGTAGCTACTGGATCTCCTACCTCCCAACGTCTTAATGATATGTATACTTTGAATACAGTAGATCTGACTTGGCATCAAGTTCTCTCTAATAACCCACCATTACCAACTGGATCTCATACTTCAACTTTGTTACCTGATGGTAGAATTGTAATTATTGGTGGAATAGAGGGTGAGGGAACTCTAGTTGATATTTATAAAGTAGCATTATTTTTATATATGCATATTCATATAGAAAACATTGATTATAGTTTTTTTTAAAAAGTAAAATACTTATAGTTGAATTATATGTTTATTTTATAGATAAAAATTTTTGATACAAATAGTTCAAATTGGTCAATTATGGTAATATTAATCAATTAAAGTATAATGTTTAAAATTTTATTGAAGAGAAAAAACAGAATATTTAATTTATTTTTCTTACACTTTAGACAGCAAGTGGTCCACCACCTATCCAACCTCGAGCTTATCATACAGCTGTACTTTGTAATTAATTTTTTTAATTTTTTAAAATGTTTTTTTTAAAGAAATACCATACTAAAACCATATATATTGTATAGCAAAGGATGGAAAGATAATTGTTTATGGTGGCAGTCATGCAGAAGCCACATCATTTCCTGAACTTCTGGTACTGGATACAACCACCAATCCCTTTCAATGGTCTGCACCTGATTTTTCACTTGTTAATCGTGCCCCACCTCTAAGATCACACACAGCTAATTTAATAGGAAATCAAATGATAATATGTTTTGGTAAATTTTTTACAATATTTTTATGACCTTTCAAACCTAAAATTAATTAATCAAAAATAAAAAATTATATATATAGGATATGTTACAAATAATGTTTCAGATACAAATTTATTGAGTGCAAATACTTATATACTTGATATTAAAGATTTTACTTGGAAAACAAGTTATTCAGCATCTGAGGCAAACTCACCATTATCATCAGAAACATCAACATCAACATCAACATCAACATTAACATCACCATCACTATCATCAGAAACATCAACATCACCAACATCACCAACATCACCAAACACTGCATTAGCAATACTATCATCAATTTCATGTGGAATAATAGTGGCAGCAATAGCAACATTCATAATTGTAAGATTGTATCAAAAGAAAAAGAAATCAGTTTCAAATGATGTTGTAGAAATACCTAATGAAGAACAATTTCAACAACAGAGAAATTCTCAATTTGTTCCTAATAACTTATCTAATAATGTTGGTGGTCACTTAAAATAATTTTTTTAAATAATAATTATTACATCATAAATTGGAAGGAAAATTATATTTAGAAATAATATACAAATTAACTATTTATTTAACATATAAAATTAATATTAGAAGTCAATAATGGTTTAGAAACTTGTATTTTTTTATAAAAAATAAAAAATCTTTCCAATTCTAAATTGGGAAGTAATATTAACAGATTAGTCTTCATGCTACATCCATTATAATTATTATTAATAATAAATTAGTCTTTATACTAATTATTATTATTGCTGAATGATAATTAATACTTTAGATTATATTAAAAAAATTTGAATTTGTAAATAAAAAAACTATTGATTATTTTTTAATATGCCATGTAGCAGTTAAGAATACACATAATATATAATTTTGACCATTTAAATAACATAAAGTTTATTATTATTAAATACTTACATATAAGTTGGTCATGACAATCAAGTAAGGTTTCTAGCCCAAACTGCTTGAACTATTTTGGCAATTTGGGATTTTCAGCGTTTTTTATATAATAAGGGAGTGAGTTTAACATTCCAAATCATTATTCTTTTTTTCTTCATAAAAATTCAAGAAATTATGTTTAAAAAGTATTCAAATGCGAGAAAAGATTTAATTATTTTACAATTAAAGTCCGAATATGTAATTTTTATCAATTTCGTCAGACAAAAAAAATATTACACATGTACCTATATTGTGTTTTTACGGACTGGTTGTTGATGCAAAGTAGGGATAATAAGTTTTGTTATTAGTATTAGTTAATGATTTGTAGGGCAAGATCAACAGTTGATTTAACTTGTCTGTAAAAAATCAAACTTTTAGCTTCTACATAGAGTTATCCAGGTCTTCACACACTCCTTGGCAAATTGTTAACACTATGCTTGTCGGTAAAATGTCTTGTCAATAAAGTGGTTGGTTGTCGGTAAAGTGTCCTGTCGGTAAAGTAGGTGTTGGTAAAGTGACCGGGTCCCATATAGACAGGTCCATGTACAACACCGATTACCATCAACATTAATATAATTCCTAAAACGACTAAACATAAGTCAAAAGGAAGTGTGGGAATCGGTTCAATTGTTGATCCATGAATGGATAGTTTAGAAACTTGTAAACTTGTATTTTAATAAGCTGTATAAAAAAGCCGAGAAATTACTTTTCAATTCTACATTTGGAAAGTAATAATATTAAAATTAGTCTGAGAAATTTCGTGCGCATTTTTTTAAAAAAATACCACCACTACCTTCTTCATTACTTTCTATTCTAATTGTTTCTTCATCATCACTTTTATCATTTTCGCCTCTCACATTTCTATCACCATCGATTGCAATGCAATATCCATATTATCATTATTGGTATTGTTGTACATTTTAGTTTGTAAATGAAATAAATATTCACACATTTAGGTGTCAATTTGTTTCTATTTTTATTTTATGTATAAAGAAAAAGTGGACCAATTCCCTTTAGAAGCAGACTGATAAAATAGGTGCTGAAACTATCAATTCTATCCAGCTTAACAAAATGAGGTCAAATTTTTGATTTCGTCATTTCTTAAAAATACTATCAATAATATAATCAATAATAACTTGGTAAAATTAAAAATTC
>CAUDNR010004511.1:125623-148735 GCA_958430865.1 Entrophospora sp. SA101 | reverse complement strand
AAGTATTTTAAACTGTATAAAAAAAATTGAAATCAATTGTGAAAATCCATTCCTTATATAGGACGTTCCCTCCTGTTATATCTAGTTAGTGTCCTAATGGATCAGTTAGTGAATTCTCCGGTTGTTCCATTGTCAAGCAATTTCTGAACAAGTCATTCTTTAGCAACAAAATAATAATAGAATAATTTTTTGCGGCATACACATCTCAAGTAACCTTTTGGTACTGTAATGTCTCAAAGATAACTCCCTCTTTTATCAAGGCGTTGGATTAATAGATCTAAAATACACATGTAGAAAATAAACATGCCTGAGAAATTTTCATCGCCTGTTTAGGCCCTTTTATATAAATACTTTTAGCAAAGGACCAAAATTCTCGGTACATACAAAAACTTGAAAAGTGATTTCTGGGGGAATTTTGGATTTTGTTTTTTATAAAACTTACGAATCACTTCATTTTACTATTGGAACGTTGAAAATAAAACATACTTTTTTTGGTATTGTTGATTCATTCTATGATAAGATTTATGAGACGATAGAAGAGGGAGAAAATGAAAAGGTATAGTTGAAGGTTGCTATAAAAGATCCTGGACATATTAGCCGGCATCATCTCTTTTTCCAAATGAAATTTAACAATAAAAATTCTCACTTAAGATTCAATGTTAATAGAATTGGCGCAATTGGCAGTTGTTTAACTTATGATTATGTTAAACCTTTTGACACCGGATGATGTTATTATGAAGTTGACAATAAATTTTTTGAGTTTGTTTGCTGGTATTATTTTTTATTTGTATAGTTTATTAAACAATTAATTTAATTGTATTAATTGTTAGCATACATTTATAATTATTATTATTAAATTAAATTAATAAAGGTGAATCAATTACAGAAAAGCCTGTAGCAACACCGCCTTCTTTAGTATCCTTTGCTTTTGTTCTTAATAAATGGCCGGCAGTTTTATTTACAAATATTTTGTCTTCTTGCTCAACATCAACAGCAGCTTCAACATTCTTGATAACCTTACCACCTAAGAAAAAACCAAAAATTCCCAATTCAGATATCATTTCTTCTTTGATCAATTCACCCTTTCTAATAACAATATTTTTAATCGATGGTGGTTTTATTAAATCCATTAAAATGTAAGATGATCGTTCACTTTTTGATAGATTCATCAGAGCTAGTGGTATATCACTTCCATAAATATTATTACCACCACCCTCACGTTGTGGTTTCATGACAAAACGTTCTGGGTTTTCCAATGCAAGTTTTGTAGCCGATTCACCTTCTGGCGAAGAATCCAATGGATATAAACCTGCAAAACAAGATCGAACTTTTGTTATATCAGATGAATCTGATAAATATCTAATAATTGATAAACGGAGAGAGGAAGGAACGATGGAAATAAATTAGCAAGCAATTAAGATTATATTTATTTTTGATTTAAAAAAAAATAATTTTTGATTTTTTACCTTTCTAAAATACCAGGATTTGATAACACTTGTTGAAATTTCTTTGAACCAACAAGTTGGTAAGCAACGGTTGGGCATTTTATTGATCTGGAACACTCTATCGCAAGTCTAGCACCCCATTCCTAATTAAATAATGATTAAAAAATTTTTCTGATCTGGGAAAAAATAAATATATATGTACATACTTTGTGAGTGGGGTAATGGTCAGGTCCATAACCTGCACGAAAGTATGTAACAGCAATTTCTTTATCACCACTATTAATAATCAAATTGGATTAGATTGGACTAGGGATAAATGTAATTTGATTATTTCTTACATTAATAAAGTTCCTGTCTTTCCATCCAATTTTCCTTCTTCGTGAATTTCTAAAAGTGTTTTACGAATTAAATGTACCTTATGACTATAAATAAAAACAAGCAATAATAATATCATTATTATTATGATTATTATTATTAGAGTAATTGTATAATAATTTATAATAATTACTTGTCAAATAATTTGTATTCAATCCATCTTTGGTCAAAAATATTATTTTCTGGTGACAGGACAACCATTAAAACATATGCACTAAATTAGCAGAAAATTAAATGTATTTTCAGAAATCATTTTTTCTCTTTAAAAAAAAAAAAAAAAGATGATAAATTATTATTTTACTCTTCTACTCCATAAATCTTATGAGCAGCAGCAATTCCTTCTGGTATAGCATCCATTGATTCATTTTCAGGAAGTAAATAATCATCTGATTTCTTGAATAAATCTATTGAATCAAAATAACTTGTTTTTTCTAACAAATATCTTTAATTAATAATGATAATATGTGATTAATGACTATTGATTAATGATAGAAATTTTCTTGGAATGGCTCAGATTTACAAATAACGATGATAATATGTGATGTGTTACCTGTGTAATTGACCAGTTAATGTTGAGAGGCTGGAGAATGATGAGGAAATAGTGTTGAATTCAACTTGTAAAAGTTTTGATTGATTTGAATTTGGAAAAGAATGTGAGAAATAATCTGATCTGTGTAATCCTAAAGAAACTGTCTAATATATAATAAATTTAATTAATATTGATTTAAAAATTCGCTAATTAATTGTTTTTAGAGTTAAATTTTTTAGATTACCTGTTTAACGCCTTCATTTCTGACCTTAAGGTAGATTTCATATAAATTTTTAATAAAATCATCCACTTTTATAATACTTTAGTTTATGATTATTAAGAAATAGTATTCAATGAATAAATTAAATATAAAATATCAATGTTAATTATAATCTATTTGCTCACTCTTCTATGACATTTGATATAAAATCATGATCTTCAGATATTCTATGAAATAGTAAATTGAAAATTGGTTGTAATTCTAAAGCAGTCTGAAAAAGTTCTTTTGGAAATGGCGATGGAACTAACGAGACTGGAGCATGTGTTGCTATTGCCGTGGCAATAAGTTTGTTGTTTATATCACTGCTGTTTGATTTAATTGCTAATCCATGAGCAAGACTCCAATCGATTGCTAACTCCTTAAGATTTTCAAGATTTTCATTTGAAATTTTTTCGATTGAAAATTTATTTTTTGACATTTTTTAATCAATTTCTATTTTTTTTTAGGATAATGGGATTTATATATATTTAAGTTATTTAATTTGTCAGCAAATTAAACATTATGAGTGAAGGGGTTATTTCAATAGCAATATAATATATAATATTTATCCAGTCGCTGTGTAATCCTATTTTTGATAAAAATTGACTGCCGATCCCTTTTTGATACATACAATAAAATTTCGTTAACCAAAGTTGGCGAAAAGTTTTTGTATCGTCTCCGGGAATGGGTTAAATGTTCTTAATAATAAAAGACCAATTAAATAAATTTATTCCGTTTTTTAGAAAGAATAATCTATAATTTTTTATTGTCAATAAACAGCTACATGGCAATTTTTTTTTGGATTAATTTTTTAAAACTCATATTTGTGATGTGTTAACGCTAACTAATAAATTCTTGGTTCAAAACAATTATTTTTTTATTTCGATAGGATTTATCCTTTACTAGAAAAAAATAGATGAATTTTATTATCTATTATTTGTCGGAAAAAGTAGATGAATGTTTTTATTGTCGTCTTTATTATCTATTGTCTATCACTCCAACATAAATACGGGTGAAAATAACACCGGTATTTTTCTTTTTGCTATTAAAAGAAATTGTTTCGTAAAAAAAAAAGACATCTATTTTCTCTTCAATTGTATTTGGAAAATACGCAATGTCAAAAGTTGCACCGTAATAGTATAGGCCGACAAAGACAAATTCATCTATTTTGATTAAGACTGTCTGCCAGGTTACATCGATTCAAACCTGAAGACTTGTGTAACTTCTTCTATATAAAATACGATCTACCAATCTTGTACAAAAAATCATTTCACCATGGAGTCCCTTGTAAATATAATCTAATCATTTAATTCTCACCATCCAACCGTTGCAACAATAACAAAATAAAAGACCATATTAACTGCAGAAGGAGATGAGAAACTCTCATACAATAACCCGTGCTGATATTGAGTGGACTTATCCAACATCTGATAATTCAAACGACCAACGTAAAGAAAAGAAATCGTCAACACTCGTAAAGGGAAAAAACCTAATGGTAATAATACACTGACCCAAGACTTGGCAATGAATAACGCACCTAATTCTGTGAATTCAGAAATTGGTTTAGAAAATGAAAATGAAAATGAAAATGATAACGTTAATTTATTAGTAATTCAGTATTTTTTAATTGTTGTCATTATTTGTACTAGAGATTGGATTCGGTCAAAACCTTAGTGACTATTCAAATTTTTTTTAGTTGACTAAATAGTCGATTATCTTGGTCGAATGTCTTGGTCAACTAATATATTTGTTTATCATAAAAAAATTAAACGAATTAATAATGTTGTTATTATTATTTCTTAAAAAACCATGTACCACGCTGCCTCCTTTATTCAAAGGTCCCTAAAAACCACCATTTAGATCATTGGACCAAAAGCAAATGAATTATTAGATCTTATATCAGAAGCATTCATTGGCTCATACATAAAAATTATCATCTCATCAAAGTAGTAAGTGATAGGATTGCTTTAATCGATTATTTTAGTCAACTATTAGTTGATCAAAAAAAGATTTTAATCGACTACGACCATTAGTTGACTAAAATAGTCAATTCAATCTCTAATTTGTAAAACTTCTTGCAATAAAAGTTGATGCTTTCGTTATTTTTGTTTACCGAATAAATCCTAATAATAACATTGTGCATGTGCAACAACATATGCAGGAAAATCTATTGGAAAACCATTCAAGATATGGATATGTAAGTTGTATTTTTTATTTTTCATTTATGTATAATTAAAAAAAAAAATGGATGGCAGAAATCAAAATTACACCATTCCAAAATTCATGCCTCAAAGCTTCGATACGCAACCTGTACAATCTTATTACCTTTTCAAAATGCCTTCACACTCAAACATAAATGAAAATATGTTTGCTCCAGGCCAAGGCTATGTGGCGATGGGCAGAGCCTCTTCCTGGGTTCTATAGAAATATTATCATTGTTTAATGTTGATTGGGTGGAGTGTTTAGATACAAATTTCCGATTGGTTAATTTGATACGAATTTAAAATACTTTATGTCTAATAGTAAATATATTCTCTATTTTTAAATAATATACACGTACATAAAAAATTAAAGTATTAAAGGTAACACAACGAGAATTGATTTGATTTTTCCGAGGTAATTATAATTATAATTTATTATTATTATTATGCATTTACTATTACGGACAAAAAAAAAAGCTTTCGTGATAACGGAATCGATCGTTTTTTTTTTTTTTTTGAAATCAACATATGAATATATTGCTAAATGCACGCAACGCTTGATTTGAAATTTTCAATTTTTAAATTTTTGAAAAAAAATAATTTATATGTTCTCATTCATTGTTTTTTCATTTGAGTTACATTTTTATATATTCTATAGTAAAAAGATAATGAAGGATAATTGTCCTCCTTACATAAAAAGCGATAAAAACTTCATATGGTTACATTGTAAACAATTAATAATTAATATATTAAATTATTATTTGTTTACGTTTTAATTAATTAAATCGTTGCACAAATAATAATAAACATGAAATTTAAAAATGTATTCTTTTTTCTTTTCGTTTGATACGAGTTTAATTTATTTTTTAATTTCCAATTAATAAAAAGTGCGCGGGCTAAGTCAAAAAAAGTATCCTTTCTTTTTTATTTGACTAATTACATATACATTCATCCTTTCTTTACCCTCTCCTCATTTCCTCTTTTTTCTTCATAACATTCTCTTCCTACCTACACCTACATCTATACCTAAATCTTCATAATCACATTATTCAATAATATCTACCTACATCTTTTATCATCCATTTTCTATCACTAATATTATTATTAACATTTATTCTAAAGCTCGCCCAATTACTTTAGAAAATTATATTATTATTGTATATATACATATTTCAAAAAATATATACATACCTATTTCTACATTTGCATATATAATTTATATCATCATATACATGAACCATTACTACCACTTATAAAATAATATACATCTAATATAATCAACATACACACATATATATATATAAATACATACATGCGAGATGAATAGCCTTCAACTACAACAAACGATCTTTAAAACTAGCAAAGTTTTAATATTTGTGTTTAACATATTGATTTTTATTTTGGGTAAGCAGTCAACTAACTAAAATTATGAATAACTTATAAATAATTTTAAAAATCGGTTAATAATATTAATTCTTTGGTTATGCTTTATTAGAAATCGTTGAATATACTTCATTTAGACTATTTAATGAAAGCGTAGATATACCAACATCAGTATATTTCACTGGTGGAGTGTATGTACTAATTGAATCGAATTTGAAATTAGAATTTAGAAATAGTATCTCTCTCATCTTTGTATTTATATGATAATCTGATTTTTTATTGATTTATAGATTTCATTCAGACAACCACAATCTTTATTATTACAATGGTGTAAAAGTCTTTTATTACATTATTATATTTATCACACTCCTTGATTCTGGTAAGCAAATTTTTTAATTTGAGAATTTCTTTAAAGCTCGGAAAAGGTTTTTTGACTCGAAAAAATTTTTTTATATAGGTCTCTATGTCACACGTCATATTAGTTTTTACAATGGGCCATTCAGACGTGACATTTCAATTAACGCGTTAGTATTCGTATAAAATTTGTTTTTACTGCTAATGTTTATGATTGACCAATTAATCATTTTTTTATTATTCCATCCAAAAAAACCAGTTTCTTTGGAGCTCTCTGGGTGACCGCAAGTAATCGTCAATTCTAATTTTTTTATATATATCTTCACACCTAAAATAACCCAATCTAATCTTATATTTAATCTAAATAACCACTTTAATTAAATCATAGGTTTGACAAATATTTATCCTGCCTTTGAAGGATTCTCATATTCTTGCGGTGATATTCAAGACGGATTACCAAATGCTGAAGCAATGGCCAGAGAATGTCGTTCCATGTTAACTAGTGTTGCATTCAGTTGGGTTGTCACCATTCTTTTCGCATCCACAACTTTCGTCTCCTACAAAATGTGGTTCGAAAGACAAGAAAGATATGAGGGAGAGCGTAGAGTCGAAGCATTGAGTGAAGTAGTCTACAAGTATAAACCTAAACAATCTACTTTAATTGAAATCAATGAGCCTGAACAAGTTTTGATTTATAAAACTTTGGATAAAAATGAAAAAAAGAAATCCCTTCCCTCTTATTTGAGATAATAATAATAATGATAATAGTAAATAGTAATGTTAATCTTTTTGAGAAATGTGATTTGATAATAACATATTTACATATTTTCGCATACTTTTTTACACCATCACACATTTGTTCATTTCATTTTCATTAACACATTCACATATAATCATATAATTCGAAAAATAAAAATTGTTCTATATTATTTTTGACCTTAATAAAATGGATTAAAATGAATTGTTATAACACACACGCACACACATATAGTAAATTAAATTTGCCATTCCAAATATATTTCTTCTTTTTCGATAGATTCTTTTAACGCTTCGAGATCTTAAAGTTTTCTTCCATAACATTCAGTTTAGCAAATAAAAGTAAAAATTAAATATCTAATTAAATGATGACATTTTCTTCCTTCTTGACTCTAATCAATCAATAATTTCTTTTTTGACTTAATATTAAAATAATAAAACAAATCCTTGACAAACTCGTTTTGTAAATCGAATTCTTGAAGCTTTAATATTTTTTTTTTTTGTATCAACTCCATTTTTTTTATCAATGACATTTTATATTTTATAAAACAATTAACATTTATCTATACAGTGCCAATTATGGAAGAAGAGAAAGTTGGACCGATTATGAGATGTAGTTTTTACTTTTTATCCAGATAGTTGATATTTAATTATTCATTTAACCATTTACACTATCACTACATTCACATTTTAGATTCCTTAACCAGGCACAAGAAGGTGCCATTTATCACAATCCCTGTGAGGAAACCTAAACTATCCACGAGGACTCAAGGCGTGAACTTATTAAGACCATGATAAAACTGCAATTCAAAGCCATCCGAAAGAAAGTACATGGTTAAGTGACCTGGATGGCAAGAAGGCATTTTCACGAGTGGTTCAATACATTAAATCTAACACCTAAACTCAATATGTTATATTTAATAATTTTATGCGAATATTTTATCAAAATCTAAATAATCATGCATGGTAGCAATGAAGGCACGGAAAAAACTTTTTTGTTCTCTCTTACCTCAGGCCTCAAAGATCGTTTTTTTTTTTTTTTTTCTTAAAGCTTCATTTTGCATTAATTATTACTTGAGTGATACAATTTATTTTATTTATACTTTGAGTTTATTTTTGTAATGGATATAGCCATGTAATATACAAGGAAAGGATTAAACAATAAGCCATGCTTCGTTATTTTGATTCAAGTAATAATACATAGAAAGATAATTTATATTAATATATATCACCAGAGCAAATGCACGGGAAGAAAATTCACGAGTATTACATATTCTTTGATCGCTCTGGCGGAAACTTATATCACTCTATTTTATTATCATCATTTTGTCTTTTTCTTTCATACTCTACTTCTTTTTATATTAATCCATTTTGAATTGCTTCGATTGTTTTTTTTCCAAGGTTGGTTTTTTCGTTGGTAGAAATTTCTTATGGTGAGAAGAGTAACTCCTTTCTTCTCTCCAAGTACCAGTAGTTGTGTTGCAATTAAAAAATATATGAAATTAAAAATCTTATGATAGTCTTAAAAAATTAAAAAGAGTTCACGAATTTCAGTCATCATTTTATTAAAGAAAACTGAGTCTTTTTATCAAAAAATTTGTTTAAAATCTTTCCACACTTCTTCAACATACTTTTGGAATGATTTTTCCTAGGTTTTATTGTATCAACTACTTTACCGATATCTTGGTTTATATTATAAAGTTGGTTTTGCAAGTTTAAAAAAGTCCAGCCTAATTAATGGAAGCATATAGTTTCAATCATGTGATACAAATTTAACACCTAATATGTAGTGATAACAACAACAATAATAAAGTTTGTGAAATATACAATGGGTACTAAATCAGGATATTAATAGGTAACTTTGATTTTACATTATTTGTATAAATAAAATGATATAAAATTGATATCATTATACATAAATTTAAAAATATATTTTTTTAAAAAATGTATATTCATAATCATCCTAATTTTTTTAAAAGGCTAAAGATATTCCAGTTATTTTTTACAATAACATGCTTTGCAATAGGTATTAATGATTTATTAAATGATGATTTATCACTTATATTATTATTAAATAAATATATAATTATATTATTTTAGATATATCTGAATATCTTATATACTCTAAATATATCGATGAATTATATTCAACAACATATTGGACCGACTTTAGGCCTACAAAATTAGATTATTTCAGAAAAACTGACGTGTAAGCATTGATAGAATAGTTTGTTTATAGCAATGGATTAATTAATGGTTTAATTGATTGTATAATTGATGGTTTATTTCATAGTTTTATTGACAGTTTGATTAATAGTATATATATTATTTTAATTGGCATTAATTAAAAAAATTTTTTTTAATAAATAGAATAAATATGGAATTCAAAATATGGTATTATATGGTAATGTCTTTAACAATAATATCTTATGGTATTTATATTTTTTTTAAAAAAATAATTTGATTTTTGATTTTTCTTTAATGTTGATTCTAGTCTAATAATAATACTTGATGTTATTTTTTTTAGTGTTTTATTTAATATGGGCAAAGTGGTTTTGGAATCGCCCGTTAATTTTCACAGGATTCGATTTGTTAGTTTTAATTTAATCAATCTATTATTATTATTATTATTATAGTTATCACTAGTTATAATTTTTACTAATTAATCTTTATTCATTCGTTATTTATTAGTTTTTTCGTGCTATTATGGTTTTCAGCTGGTAAAAATTTTAAAAATAATAAATTTGTTATTTCCTATTATTATTTCTAATTATTCTTATTACTATTAAATAAAGGTCTGTCAACTTTTACTACTTGGTATGTCGGTAAAGGAATAAGATGTGACTTAATATTTACTGATTACCTGGATCCAATAAAAGTAAATGTGGCAGAATTAGCGAAATTACAATGTGAATTCCATATAACAAGTTTGATATTTTGTTGGATGAATATTGGCTTGTCACTAGTTTCTTTATTTCTAAGTATTTGGAGATCGATCGATGCTAAGAATTTAGATTTATATTATGATAACACAACTAATAGTAATAGAGCTAGTAATGTTATGGTTGTCGATGATTATTACGGTAATGAACAATATACATCGCCAACGAGTAGAGTTGGTAGTGCATTTTTTGGTAAAAACTTTGGTAGAAGAGCCTCAGTTGCTTATTTTTAAAATTATGAGAAAACAACAAGAAATGAGAAGATGGATGAGAATTTTTAATTACTAAAATGTTTATAATTTAAAATAATTTAAATAATTACAATCAATACAATATATATATATATATATAATATATATATTATCTTTACTATTAAACACATTTTATTTTATTTTATTTTATATCTTTTAATTTTTCATTTACTAAATCATCAGTAAATTGCCATAATTTTTTTGCTAATTCTTCATCATCACCATTATTGTATGGTGATGATTCTACACCAAATGGAATAAAAAACTTTCCACGCAGATTCTTCTTTTCAATCTCAGGACTTGTTGCACAATATAATGTGGTCAATGCTCCGTCATCAGGCGTAAGAAATATAAATTTTGCAAGCCAAAAAATTGGAATCGACCATTTACCAAGATTATTTGTAAGTTTTTCAACAGATTCAGTATTTGCATTTCCTAATGAAATGAATGATGATTTTGAAAAAATGTTAATAAATTGAAATTTATTATTATTATTATCATCATTATTAATGTTACCTGGATGTAAAGAATTGACATAAATTTGTTTTCCTTCCAGTTGCTTATTTAATTCAACTGTAAATAAAATATTTGCAAGTTTTGATATCCCATATCGTTTCATTGATAAATGAGCATTAGGATCGTTTATTTTATCAAATTCTATTCCACCAGTTGCAAACTTATGGCCATCACTTTATATATATATATAATTTTTTAGATTCAAAATCAATGACGGATAAATAAATAGATAATAGCAATCAATTAATCAACTAACCTACTAACGTTAACTATCCTTGATGGAGCAGATGCTTCAAGTGTTGGTAAAAGTAATTTTGTAAGGTACTTTATTATAAAAATAAGTAACCATAATTAGCATCCATAATTATATAAATTAGGTTAGCATTGGTCAAAGGAAATAAGAATATCATATATATATACGAGAATTCATATAGCAAAAATCAACCAATCAGCAAGCATTTGAATAGTTATAGTCAATTGTCTGCTGATTCCTTAAACAGCTAAAAATTTTTTGGCCATTTTAGATTAAAACTTACAAAATGTCCGACATGATTAACTCCAAATTGATCTTGAATTCCATCAACAGTTAAAGAAAATTTACTTTTATCATATCGTGAAAATTAAATTTATATATATATTTTAAAATTAATTAAAGATTTATCTATTTATGTAAAAAAAAAACTTACGTTGCCACTATAGCAGCATTATTGACCCTAGCCACAATTTTTTATAAATATCATTAGTCAAATCATATGTATGTAATACATGTTTATTTATTACTTACAAAATATGTAACGGTAATTTCCGAGCCAAAAAAGATTCGGCGCATTCTTTAACAGACTTTAAACTTTGTAGATCCAATTGTAAAAATTCTATGTCTTGATTTTCTGTTTCTTGTTTAATCTTTTCAACAGCTGTAGTGCCCCTTTCGATATTACGAGTTAGAATAAATACATGTGCATTTTTTCTTGCCAGTTCTCTACAAGTAACGTATCCAATACCAGAGTTTCCGCCTGTTACCGCCGCAACCTAATAAATATTAAATCAATTGATTGGTTGATGAAATTGATAAAAAAGAATCCCATTGATTAGTATATTAGTATTAATTACTTTGCCAGATAAGTCTGGTATATCTGCAAAATCGAAATTTCTAGTATGAGAAAACATTTTTTTTTTTTTAAGGAAATTTTTTTATGTTTTCGGATAAATATTTAATACGGACCGTGTGATGATGATTTAGTTATTAGTCTAAAAATTATCAAAATTCTGAAATTTTAGGATACACTAGAAAAGAACAGGGGACAGGGAACCAGCCACTTATAACTGTCCCCTGTCCTTTTCATGTGACTCAAATTTAGCTGTAAATTGATTAGCATTTCTCTGATATAATCATTTTTTTTTTGTATTATCTAGAATTTAAAAGCAAATTAGATTAAACCAGGCAAAAGAACATGATTAGTAATTACGATACAACTACTAGAGGAGAGACATATAATAATTTTAGTATCAGAGAAACATATTCAGAATTAGACAACCAATAGATAGTAATGCAAGCTCTGAACATTTGTGCATCGATAAGAAGATAGAGATAAAAGGGCCACTATAGAAGAATAATAAATCTCTTCTTATTTCATTTATTCTGATTTTCTGTAGTATCTATCTTCTAATGTTTTTCTTTTTCAGAATTATCATTGCCACCATTAATATTATTTTACCCAACAAGAAGACCTGAAAGTTCAAATACATAGAGGTTGGAATCGTCCAAAAAAAATCCTTAGTCGACTACCAGTTGGTCAAAAATTTCTTTAGTTGACTAATTAATTAGTTGACTATTTGGTTGACTATTAGTTGATTATTTTAGTTGACTAAAATAGTTGAATAGTCAACTAATTAGTCAACTAAATTTTTTTTTATAACTAATAATAATAATATTTCGTTTTTTTTTTTTTAATTTGCAAATTACGAATTCATTTCCATTTGAACTTTTACTTTTACAAAATACTTCCACACAAAACCATGTGTTGCGATTCTTTTTTTAAAGGTTTTCTGGAACCACCGCTTAAATCATTGGAGCTTGGAACCAATGAACTATTGGACCTTGTATTGAAAGCGTTTATTCATTCACATGTAAAATTATCAACTATTATTGTCGTCATCATCATATTGATGGTATTGATACTCTTCCGCATAGAAATTTTCCATTTTGAATGATAAAACACAAAAATCGTAATTGGTCAGACAATAATAATATTAGTATTAGTATTAGTATTGGTAATACTAGTAGTCGACTATTAGGTGTTCAAAAAAAAGTTTAGTCGACTATTTTAGTCGATTCCAATCTCTACAATACAGAAGACAACAAATTTAATCGATCAACAACAAGTTAGGTTGCAAAGAGAGTTAAATTAATTAATCACAAGGCTCTTTACCAGGAATAGCATTAATGTGTTCACAATAGACTAATAACACACCATACACGATTACAACCAATTATACAACCATTACTCATACCTTCTTTTGGTCCAGTAGAACCATAAAATAGTGTAATAGTTATATAATTAACGTTTATAAATGTACCTTCTAGCCTTTTACTATTACAACAGAAGAATTAAAATAAATGTTTTATTTATTAAAATTACTAACCAGAATATTAAGCAGAACCCAGGCTTTCTATTAGCATTGATTCGGTCATGCATGAATGATAGTGGTATACACACTATAGTCTTTGGAGGAAAATTGATCATGTAAATAATTACGGATTCTCAATATTCTTTATTATTATATGAATGAACATAAAATAACTATATATCATTTGACTCAGAGAGTTCAAATAATTACAAAAATAATTATGGCAATGATTATTTATTAAGAAGGGCAATTATGGAATTGTTGTATATATGTTTATGTAATAATTATTACAATTTCATTTCTATTACTACCACTATTATTCCCAGTATTACTTATATTACTACTACATAGGCAACTACGTCAATCCGAGGGCATTTATACAGCCACTTTTCTTTGGATTACTTCAAAACTTGAAGATCAGTATCTAATAAAAATTCAGAAAAAATTCTAAAAATTCTAAAAAAAAAAAATCAGATCAATGGGTTTTACGGGTTAAAAAGTAAAATCTACTGTTTAACATGTCAAATTTGCATATATCTATTAACGGGTTTTTGAATTAATAGGATTCAGATTAACTGGGTTGCCAATTACTATTTACTATTATTGTATGATTGAATTAATCTAGCTGCAAGCATTACAGGTAGGGTATGGTTGGAGTTAGATTAGAATAGAGTTGTTTAGTTGTATGATATAGAGACAATTAAGATTGAGTGGGAGTAGTGTTGGACGGTTAAGTATTAAGTTTTTTATTGTAGGTAATGTGTTGTGGATAAAGCTCTGCATGAGCCAGCTCACAGACCAAATAATTTACTAAGCTTGCAAGCTGAATAAGTTATTTGGCTCGCAAGTCAGCTCATTAGGAGCTTTAGTTGTGGAGAATTTCAAGGTCGAATAATGGGAGTATTTGGCTTCCTATCTATTAGTATATTAGTATACAATTAACATAATAAACAATTGGAATACTTTTTTAAAATATTGAAATCTAAATAATTTGAATTTAGCAATGTGTTGTAAAGTTTTGTGTGAATTTAGTTATTATTATAATTTCAACCAAAATTTTTCAGAAAACCCAATTATTTAAAATGCAATTTTGGGCCCTGGATAAAACTCTGAATGGTGAAAATTTTGTGGGAAGTTGTAAAGAAAACAAAGATCCATTTTGTTATTTGACTGTCAAGCAGACAGCTGTGATTTTCTTTTATTTTCAAATGCTCAGTTGACAAAGAGTTTCAATCTGTAGTAACAGGAAGATACCATTCAAGTGATTTTAACATACTCACATCTAACAGGTGGACTAGTCAAATTATCTGAATGATCATCATATTGTTATTATTAGTTCCATTGGCATGTGGTTCACAAGAAGGCAATTATATAATGTCAATGTGTGAAATTCTGATTAGAAAAATTTTTGTTAAACACACACCAACATCAATAAGCATTCCTTCTTCTTATTGTTCAAGTGATGGCACTTCTGCATTATTTGCTATCTTTAAAAAATAAAATCTAATTCTTTAAACTCTATCTTCTTTTAATTTAATTTTTATTATTAACAGTAATGTTGATATCTCGCATATCTGAATTGAATCCAGTACTGATTGATGTTTTGATCGAGTCAAATATAATTTTTATTATTTACATGAAAAAATGAGTATTTTGATTTCCCGATCCACAGCCTATATTTTGTTTAATAAAATGGAGAAAAAGGTTCAAATTTTGCAGATTCAATATTGCCTAATATCATATTAACGTCAATCTTACATATAATTGCATTATTATCTTAAAAAAACTTTGATTCTCCATAACAAGGTCTATGTTTATCACGATTTGATAGTAATATGGTGGTATGCCTTTTTAGCCGATTCATCCACCTAATCTAAAAAACTTTTTATGGAAAGCGTCGATCCGTAATTTTTTAAATAGTCAGATTGATGTAGTGTGATATTTCATAATAATAATTCACAAAATCGATATATATATATATATATAGGTTTTAAATATTTTCCAATCTTTATTTTTATTAATTAAAGAAAGAACCCCCAAATCATATTAGTATATATAACCTTTGATCAGAAAAAAGAAAAATAATTACAATTTTATATACTAATACTGTATATGAAATTTTTACATGTAATAATAATATAGTAATGATAAGAGAAAGACAAAGAAATTTATAAAGATCCAAATAATTATAAATATAAATTATATATATGCTAAATCCTAAAATGCTAGTTTTTATTTTATTTTTTTGTATTAATTGATAGAGAAATCAAGAAATTATGAATCAATCATAATTCTTTCTTTCTTTCTTTCTTTAATTCCTTCCTCGAAAGATCCAACGAAAAGGAGTTCAGCAGCCATTAGAATATATATGTCATTATATCATTGTTATTATTGTTATTATTATTATATTATTATATTTCAGTGTTGTTTGAGAAGGAAAGTTGCTTGAAATAAAGAATCGTAATAATATAACTAGCCAAAAAGATTTTTCTAAATTTCTTAGATCTCTGATAGATTGAATTCTAAATTTAACCACAATTATTAAATGTCCCTTTAAAAGAGCTAGAGAAGAACTTTCCAGAAATCCCATTTTTCATACATAAGAAATATGTGCTAATAGTAAATACTAAAAAAAAGATCAAGGATTGGAAAAGTAAAAGGAGTAAGATAATTATTATCACTATATTATTACTATTAATATTATTATTATTTATCATTACTATTATTTGTTGATTATCATTTATTATTATTATTATTTCTTCTTTTTCTCCTATCAAAGGAACGAAAGTAGAAATATATATAAATATATAATAGTAATATTAGATTAGAATTAATTAATTATAAATTATCATTAAATAAAAAAATATAAAGAAAGCTATGTACAAAAATTGAGAATATTTTTTTTTTGCAAATTATTTTGATGTTTTTTTGTTTTTTTTTTTTAAAAAAAAAAAACCAATAAAAAAAATCTCGTTGTTTATCTTATAATTAAATATTAAATATTAAATATTAAAGATTAAGAATTAAATATTAGAGAGAAAAAAACTAAAGAAATAATTACATAAAATTACAATATAAAGTCTGTTTTGTAAAAAAATAAATAGAAAATAAAAGAGAGAGATTGTTCATGTCATCGTCATCATCATCTGTTAATTTACATGACTATTCTGCCGTTTGTTCTTATATAAGCTACCACCATATAAGCAAATACTAGCATGATAATTAATGAATTCCAAGCACATCTTCTTCCCCATTTTCTTGTTTCATTCTTCTTGCCAAATATACTGAATCCCATACCAACGAGCCAAAGTGGCCAAAACACGAAGCCTATAATATAAAGTTTCTTTGTTATTGGCCAAGGAAGTTCATTTGTAACAATAAAAGTGTCATAAGCTACTTCATTATCTTTGTTATTGTGTGAACCATATGATGGTGGCATATCAATAGTAGCATGATCGTAGGTTGGCAGTTCTGATGATATATGTGCTTGTGTTGGATATTTGGGTATTGAGGAATTGTTATTGTTTTCTTCTGTTGAGTATGCTGGTGGTATAGTATTTATAGCAGAGTTATTATAAAAGGATGTATTCGATAAATTATTATTAAATTCTGCTTCTTGTTCTAATAATAAATCTAATCTTTGTTGTGCTAATGATGGCGATGATAAAGATATTCTGACTGTTGGAACTTGTGTTGTTGATGTCATATTTTGTTATTATTGTTGTTGTTGTTAATAAAAAAAAATTATTTTTTGTTTTTTGTAAATGTTGTAAAATATTATTATAAAATAGAAACGAGATAGTTTAAATAGTTTTCAATTTTAAAATAAAGAAATAAAAAATAAAAAATTTGCAAAATAAAAATATTTTTTATTGTCTTGAATCGTAAAAAAAATAAATAAAATTGGATTGTGAAAAAATAATTGTGGTTAAAAATTTAGAACTATCAAAAAAAAAAAAAAAGTGGAAAAGAATGGTTTTTTATATTAAAAATATTCGTAGCAATTGTTCCTGATATTGTTTTTCGAAATTTCACATTGCCAAATAAAGCAATTTCAAAATTCATTGTGCGTATCACGATGTATTTAAAATTTTTCAGAAAATCAAAAAATTTAGGTTAACAAGATTATTACAATCTTTAGTCTGTATTTCTATTGTTCAGCCAGAACAATAACAAAAACAAATTTTAGATTTATAATACTAATTAATATAAATATGCAATATACAATATAATATGGAGGGTTTTACAGTTGGGTTGAAACGTATGTGTTACACTAATTTTAAGAGGAGAAAATAAATAGAAATTCTTTTCATAATAAACTATAATTAGTTTATATCTCAAATTAAAACTAGTTTTTAAACTTGAATTATATAACGTTGTGTAACATCTACCTACAAATGATACATGCATATTTTGTTTATATATATATATTTTGTGTAAAATTTTTATATTATTTTCCATAATTGTCCGTTTTCTTAATTTATTATAATAAATAAAATAAATAATCAAAGTTCATGACGTAAAATTTCCAGCCACTGACAGAATCTTTTGCTTGGAATTTTTATTTATTAGCCACATTTGTCTCGATGACGAATCCATCCGTTCGTATTTCTTGCATTACCAACTAGCAATTTATTTATTTCCTGATTTAGTAACATTTTATAGCAGCCGGTGTCAGTATATATAATAATGTGCGATAGGTACAAAAAAAACTCAGGTTGCGCATCTCATATGCTTAAATTTCGCGTTTTAATTTTTAACTAATTAATATTAACCTTAAAATTACAAACTATCTTCTGCACTAAGCCAAAAAAAAAAAATTAAAGTTCAAAGATAGTAGACATCACAAGACTCCCCAATATTAACGAATAATAATAATGCAAGGAAATTTTTAATTTTTTTAACAAATTAAAATCTACTTTTTCTTCATATTAAAATATCAAATTTTTATTTATTTATAGATAAGAAAAAAGGATCTAGAACTATCGGGATTGAATTTTTAATTCATCATAAATAATTTTATAAATACCATCCATACAAATAAAAACATTTAATTTCCGAAATATTATTATTATTCAAGATGCCTTATTGTATGGTATTTCAAAATATTACATTCCGAAAGCTTTTAATAATAATAAAAATTCTCAAAATCAAAATTATGAAGTTAATTCACTAATTCCGCCCGATTTTGTAGAAATCGAAGTTTTTCCTGAATCGAACGATATTGACGATGATAATGATGTTGACGTTGATGTTGACGTTGATGCTAATGTTGATGTTGATGTTGATGCTAATTATTTAAATGATAAAAATGAAAGATCAAATATAAAAAATTCGGCTAGGCCATCAGGAAAATAAATCTCACGTAAACCTACGTAGGGTTTAAAACTGACCAGCATTATGTCGATATTTTGGTAATTCTGTTAACATTTCCGCATAATGCTGGTCAGTTTTAAACCCTACGTAGGTTTACGTGAGATTTATTTTCCTGGCGAGATCATTTATAAATAGAAAATTTTCATTGTCGACATCTTCATCGTCAGAATCATCATCTTCTTCATATTCATCATCTTCATTTATAGAGACGGTGGAAGCAGTTAAAAACCTGATTGAAGAAGCTGAAGAGAAATTAATCGAACATGATTATGTCGGATCCGTAGAATTTTATCAGAAAACATTTCAAAATAGATCTGCACATGCTGCAGGAAAATTGGGTGTAATATATCATGGTGGACTTAACAGGACAATTAGTGCTGATCATATTACCGCGTCAGCCTACTATTTTCTAGCATTGAAACTTATCAACACGATACCATCAAATAGATGGGATATGAATTTGTTGCTTGAAGTTATTGGTGGCATTTCGGAAATCTATCGATTTCAAATGGATCGTTCGAAGGAATTTGACATTTGGCAAACTGGAGTAAAAGCAATGCGACGCATTGATCAAACATTACAAGATCCAATTTTTTGTCTGTATCAGAAGCAACAACAATCACATGTGCATTCTTATTTGTCAACAACTAAAGACGACTATGAGAATAAAATCAAGGCTATACACATAGATATAAATTATTGTTTGGGATTAATGTATGAATGTGATAAAAATCACACGAACGCATTAAAATTTTTTAAGATATGCAAAAACATTCAAAAATGCGGTTTTCCAACAGCTGATAAATTAATTAAAAAATCGCAAGAAAAAATCCAATCGATCGATCTGCAAATTCCAAAATCCAACCGATTTGTGTCCAGTGTAATTTTAAAGCAACCGAACTAAAGGATATTTGGGGTCTTTTGGTCTGTTCAAAATGCCAAGCCGTTGCTTGTTGTAGTAAAGAGTGTTTGAATAACCATCTACAACTCGTGCATCCTCCTCCTCATTATCATCATCATCAGCAGCAGCAGCAGCAACAATAGCAAGAATGTAGTTTGGTTTGTACCACTCGAAGCAAATATACTAGCCACATTAGCCACACTCATTAGCCAATGTTTGTTACACATATCCTTTTTCTTTTACATCCAATTTTGGGAAACCAATGAAAACAATTGTTATATTGTTGGCATACATAGTTCGGGATAATAACATCCTTTATTTATTATTATTGTGGCGAAAATTCGTTCGAGTAATGGAGTAAGCAAACAGCGAAGCGTTTTAACAATTTCCGAAAAATTGAAAATATAATTTTAGAAGCCCCATTGTTCATCAGTAAACCAATTAAATTTGCAAATTGTTTTTTTTTATTTTTTATTTATTTATTAATTTTTAATTTTTATTTAATTTTGGCTAATCCCTAACAATACTAATAATAAAAACAATGGACATTCGTTCCGTTAGTGTTAATTCATTTAAAAATAAATATTACTTGTTCTCCCTTTTTTAACCAAAAAAAAAAAAAGCCACAACAAAAGAATTCTATTTTTTTTTTTTAGATGTTTAAAATAACATTGGCCGTTAAAACGGAGAAAGGGTTGAATTGATTTTGTATTTTGCTAATCATAATTATAATTATAACTTAAAATTAAAATAGTTTGCATCTGATTAATTAGTTGAGGAGGTGAAAATTTTATTAACATATATAATTTATTAATATCATCATCACTATTATTACTTCTGATCGTGATTACAAGTAATATACAGTGTGTCACGAAAAAAATGGCAATTGAATTATTGATCATCGTACAACAACGGCTATAGTAATCAATGTGCTTTATATTTTATTTAACAATCAATGCATAGTAGTTTTATTGACAAAAATTCAATATGGTATTCTTTCACCATTACTTTCTATAACTAGCTCGCATCTTCGCCTCATTGATCTTGCTAAATTGATTAATATGCTATTGGGAATGGAATTCCATTCCTGAACCATAAATCCTCTCAATTTTTTGGCATTCTCTTTTATACATTTGTCTTAACTAAATGCCATAAATTCTCAACGGGATTTAAGTCTGGACTATTTGCGGGCCAGTCCATTAGTTGAGAAACGTTATTACTAAGAAATGACTGAGCAAGACGACTCGTGTGCTTAGGATCGTTGTCCTGCTGAAATCGCCAGCTTCTTCCCATCATTTCGCGAATCTCTGGAACATGATTTTCCAGGATTTCGACATAAAATTCTTCATTCATTATTCTCGTGAAGCAAAAAAGGCTAGTTTTACCATTTATAGAAAAACCACCCCAAGCAAAAATTTTTGACGATCTTTTGGAATTCGACGAGTGGGCCGTCCTCTCTTGTACCAGCGTTCTACTGTATTACGAAAGAGCTGAAAAGCTGTCTCATCAGTAAAAACGGGTTTGTTCCAGTTGTCATTCATATGATTCTGTGCCCATTCTATTCGTTTTCGTTTGTGGTCTTTAGTTAACATCGGGTGGCTTTTGGTAGCTTCTTTTTGTAATCAAGACCCAAAAGATGTCTCGAAATAGTCATGCGCGAAACTTGATAACCTTTATTTGATAACTTTCATCAGGAAAATAAATCTTACATAAACCTACGTAGGGTTCAGAATTGGCCAGCATTATGTCGATATTTTGGTAATTCTGTTAACATTTCCGCATAATGCTGGTCAGTTTTAAACCCTGCGTAGGTTTACATGAGATTTATTTTCCTGATGTGGTTTCAAGTGTTCTCAGTGAAATAGCAGAATCTCGACGTATAGACTGGCCAATTGTCTTTGCAATAATAGGCGTTATTTGTTTTTTCGCCACTTCCTTTTTTCCGATCCAATTTTCCATTATTTTTTCTAATTTTTTGAGATTATTATAAATAGTTCGCATGGGGATATTTGTGGCCGTTTGAATTTCCTTAACTGAGCGTATTCCGATGTTCCAATAATGCAAAATGGTCTCACGTTGCGTATTCAAACTTGATTTAGTCATTTCGTGATCAAATTCAAAAAAAAGGCTAAAAATGAACTAGAAAACGGCTAAAAACTTTTTTAAAGAAGTTAAAAAATAAAAGTTATTGTTTGTATCAAAACGTAAAAAAAACACAAAACAAAATTAAATCAAATTAGGTAAGTTATACGTTTTCGAACAACTTCAATTTTTTTGCCATTTTTTACTGTATGTACATTGTTTATAAATTTATTTAGAGAGCTTGCTTGACCTTTGAAAAGAAGATAGAGGGAAACGTTCTTGTCTTGACAGTGTCAGTTTTTTTTTAGATTATGAAGAATATTATAGAAGAACTAACTTTGCCGAAAAAACATTACCTCACTTTGTAATAATGATGATTAAGAGCTTGCAATATCATGACATTCTTTTCAAGGAAACATTTCTTCTAATCTAATTTATCACATAATTCTTTAGCAACCACAAAAGCTTCTAGTATTCAATTGCTTTTGATGAACTAGCATTTTGTTAATAATAAGGCACGTGGTGTTGTACCAAGAATCTCCTATTACTATATTTTATTTTATTTTTTGAGACACAAATTAAGATGTATGCATGGTGTTGTACAAAGATTTTATCTTCCTTTAGCAATTACAAGAGCTTTAGTATTAAATTTCATCTGATGAACCAGCATTTTGTTAATATTAATGCGCACTGTGGGTTGTACAAAGAACTCTCCTATTATTTTATTTGGGACGCGAATTAATTTTTTTTTTTTCATTTGTTTCAAGGTCCTTCAGCAACTACAAGAGCTTCTAGTATTAAGTTGTTTCTGATGAACCAGAATTTTATTAATATTAAGACGCAAGGTGTGTTATACAAAGGATTTTTTTTCTTTTGTCCTTTAAAAACCACGAGAGCTTCTAGTGTTAAATTGTTTCTGATGAACCAGCATTTTATTAATATTAAGGCGCATGGCGTGTTGTACGAAGAACCCCTATTACAGTCTGCCTTTGTTTCAACAAAGTGGCTGGACATATGGGGTGTGGACAATAGAAACGGACCATGTTGTGAAAAAAGCAATTTTGAGTTAGTATCACTATTATATGTAATTCCTCATGTAGAACATTTTTGGCTT
>CAUDNR010004511.1:108432-122713 GCA_958430865.1 Entrophospora sp. SA101 | reverse complement strand
ATCAAGGACAGACATTAGAAAATATTATTCACATCCCTCACCGCCTCACAATAATTAGTTATTAAGATTATAGGATAGTTGGATGTAATATATAAATGATTGTTTAATTTTAATATCACTTAAATTCATAATGCTGAGTTTATTAGAGGTCAGGTTTATATTGGGTCAATATTTACTATTATTATTAACAATTGCACTAAATTTTGATCCCTGAAATCTTTGGTAATACCAATGTTCACTTTGTCTGGTTTTGTTGCAGCATACCCCATATAATATTAGAAATTCTTATAAATAAAATAGTTAGTTTGTACATTAACAAATAAATTATTAAAAATAAAATCCGTTGGCTCCATTGGTTCCAGTGATTCATTGATTCCAGTTTTTCCAATGGTCCCAGTGTTCCATTGGTGTTCCAGACATACATGTTAGCCAAAATTAGTTTTGCACTTGCCAAATCTTTTGGCAACATTCTGGCTTTTCCATATTCCCTATATTAATGGTCATAAAAAAGCCACCAGAGCTTTGGCTATAGTGTCAAAATCTCAGGAATGGTTTTTTGCTCAATTAATTTGGGACTACTATGAAAAACTATTTTGGCATTTTGAATTTGGCAATGATCATTCACTAACAGAAGTAATTTTGGCTAACATGTATGGTTCCAGAAAAAGTCACTGGAATATTGGAATTGGAACTAGAAATTTATTCCAGTAGGTTAAAATTGTTATTATTAACACTAACAATTAATGTTCTTGTTAATATTTAATTGAGTCAGATATCATTATTCCTATTATGTCTTCATTATTATTATGTTATCATTACATAGTTAAACTTGACAATTGATTGAAAGGTATTATTAATATTGATTACTATATTAAAATATAAAGAATTAAATATTTTTTGGTAAAAAGGATGAAATTCCAACTATTGCTCTACTGTTGATGGATGGATATGTAATCTCCATCATATATCTCTCACTTACCTGAATCTATCTAGATACATACCCTGTCGAATGTCTGCAGGCATAGGGGTTGGAAGTGGAATTAAAAAGCATGCAAAACGAGGGGTGAGGAAAAATGAGAGACAGCACAGAAGATATTGTCTGTGGGAATGACAAATGAATATAGATCTTCAAAAACCTGTTCCTATTGTTTCAACAAGTATGATTAGCTCATTCTCAGTGCAACATTGAGGGCAAGATTCAAAACACATGCACATATTTCCTTTAAGTGTGGCTATACATTTAAGCCCAGAGATGTAAGTGCTTCTGTCTGCATTGCAATTGCTGATGCCTCCAATTTCCTTCCTTCTTCAAGTACAAGATCCTGTGCACCAGAAAAATTACTCACATTTCCAATACTGAATAATAGAAGTCCTCTATACCCAGAAGGAATTAATTGGTTTAATAAATAATTGACCAACTGGTCAACTAGTAGTTGATCAAGGGTTTTTTGACTAATTCCCAATCTCTAACTTAGAAAAAACAATTATTGAAGTTAGATACACAGAAATTCGTTATTTTCTATTTTTTTACAACTATATTTGTAATATTTTATTCAAAAAGAATATACAATCATCATCATCAATGATAATTAATTACATTATTTGAAATTGTGGCAACTTGTTTAAGATCTAAATGATTGATCACCATGTAATAGATGTTTTTACCAAATCCATTGCTGCAAATCTAAAGGCCACTCATTCACTTATTTTAGATGAAATTCCAGAAAACTCCAGTTTTAGGGACTTGTGAGACCCTTTTTTTAAAAAAAAAGATTTGTTCAATTCAAAAGATTAAATTGGGTTTTTGGAACATCAATCCTTCATTTATTTGTAAAATTAAAAAAGAAATGTAATAACTATTATTATTAATTTAAAATATATTATTTCAGATAGACTTATCATTATTTTCTAGATTTTTTCAGAAACATCAAGAATTTTCAATCCTAAACCTTTATTTAAAGTTTGATTTAATATACTTTTTAATTTCTCATTATCATTTTTTAAATTTTCAAAATTTATTCTCATTTGCTCTTGATCATTTTCATACATGTCAATATTTGAATTTATTTCTGATATCTCTTCCCTTAGTTTTTCTATTGTAGTATCCAAATGATTTTGACGTTCCTTTGAATTTTTATATGATCTTTTTTTTTATAAAATAAGAAATTATATATGTGTTGTAATATATATTAATTAAAATTCATTAAAACCAACCTCCTCTGTTCCCATATAATTAAAGAACCAGCAACTCCAAATGATATAATTCCATTCTGTGTTCCATTTTTCCGTTCTTTGCACCATTTTAAATGTTTCTGATGATTTTTTTCTGAAACGAAAGGCTTTCTTGATGCAATCCGACTGTAATAACCTACTTCATGAAGATAATTACAAACAGTTGTAGTAGAGATGGAAGTGGACAAAGATTCATTTACTGAATCAGTAATTTGTTCAATAGGTTTATTTCTATTTTTTTTAGTAATTCTTTTTACTTGTCTAACATCACGATCATTTAAGGCTGGAGGTCTTCCACTCCTTGAAGCAATAGTAGTTTGATGTTCTTCTTTAAATGCTTTTATTGCATGAGTTACTTGCGACTGAGAATGATTGAGTGCACCAGCAATGTCACGGGTGCTTTCACCTGCTTCCCAACGCCCAATTATTCTTCCTCGTTCAAAGTCTGTTAATTGAGACATGGTGTTTTAATTGAAATAACAAATTGAAAGTTCAATCTTTTTTTTTTAAAAAAAAAACTAGTTTTGGTTAGATATTTATATATAAAGTTGTTAATTATTCATATATACTTTTGTTAAATATTTAATTTATTTATAATTTTAGATACATCATTTGTTTATATTTAATATTGATGATTTTCATGATATTCATGAAAAAAGAAGGCCAGATGCTACATTTTTATCAACAGTAAAACATTTTGCAAGTTGTATAGCTAAAAAAGTTGAATGCCATCCAGTATCAGCAATGAATGAACAAGTTTCAATACATAATCCTAATAATATAGAAGCCCATAAAATCCAACATTATCTTATTAATAAATATAAAGGAACCTTTGATATTAGTTACCAATCCAGAAAAAATGAATGGATTGCCAAAGATTTACATATATTTAATTCTTTTGACAATGATGATCTTCTTAGTATACATGTATATAATGATGCTATTAAAGGAAAACATGAAGAAAGATCAATGAAGGATGTTAGAATTTAGGCTTGCAAGAAAGAAGTTTACATTCTTTAGAAGATTATATTGAAGCCGCTTCAATGATTACAGATATTTTGAGTTATCAGAATATCTCCTTCAGAATGTCATACCTGTTGTGGCAGATTTTCCTGATCAATTGTTCATTCAAAAAGCCATTACTCTGTTGAATAATCAAGGTGAAACAAATATTCCAAAAATTATGCAAAATTTTGTACCTCTTTTAGGACCTCTTCATGTCTCTTTAAATTCATGTGAGCAAACATTGCTTGTCCATTATAATTTTTTTGAAAAAATGTTCCATTATGTTTTTGGTAATTCCAAAGTATTAGCAAAAAAACCTAAGCCATGGAGAATCAATTTGTTATTGGAATTAGCTACTAAGGGCTGGAAAAAAATCTCCAAAATTATTATGCATAAATTTGGAAATAGCAAAGATGTGGAATATAGAATGGCACTTGACCTTTTAGATAATATAATCCCTGCAACTCTAGATATTTATGTGATTCTTTTTCATTCTGGTAAATTTGAAGAATATTTAGAAACATTATTTAGAATCTGGACTTTTGCTCTTAGGTGGAAAAGAAAAAATTATAATAAGATTATACTGGCATTTATTTCAGATTATATATACTGGAAAGAAAATCAACATCCTTTTGCAAATGTGTTGGAGAATCATCTTGTTAATTTCAATGAATATTATGTTGAAAATTTTCACAGCAGGTTACATGCTAATATTAATGTAAATCAAAATGCAGAATCAATTATTAATCAGGCATTAGTAATTGGTAAGTTCAAATATATATATATATATATATATATATATATATATAATATACAAACATTAAGAAAATGAACATACTAATTTTTTAATGAACTTCTTTAGATTCCCATAAATCAGTTTTTGTTGATACCTTTAAAAAACCATATATTTACCCATATAAGCCTAATCAGCTGGAATTTCTTGTTAAAAAAACCAGTATATTTTTATTATCTTATTTCCAAGAAATTTATAAAAATATTGGCAAAAGTTATATGCTTCAACCTGATCAAGTTAATCCACCCTTTTCAAAAAAATCACCTCCATATTATTTAGCTTCACTTAATTGCATTGTGGATATAAAATGCTTACCAACTGGTTATCATACATCATGTATACCATCTCTTAATATTTGTGGTCATTGTAAAGAAGCATTTTCTGATAATGTTGATGACGTAATAATTTTAATTTGTGGACATGGTTATCATTTAGCATGTTATAACACATTAGGAAGAGTCTGTAGATACTGTGAAAATTATTATAAAAAAGGAATTGATGAAAATGTTAAAAAGTTTGTAAAAAATTTAAATAAAAACAAGAACACAATTACAGAAGATATAGAAATTGATAACCTGCAGGATGAGAATGATGATGATGATGATGATGATGACAGTAACTCAAATATTGGCTCTGATAATTCTCACAATACTTTGGATGAATTACAAATAGCAATAGACAATCTAATAAATTGGTGATATTATCACTACCAATAAATGTCATAAATTATAATTAGTGATATCATTTATTCATTAAAAATTAATTTATAATAGTATTTAAATAAAGAATTAACCTTAGTCTTAATTGATAAAGTGAAGAAGTAGTAAATTTGGAGTTTGAAAACGTTGACCTTGAAAAAATATTTAATGTTAAAATATAAATTGTACTCAATTAGTGAAACATATTGCTTATAATATTTATTTGTGAGGATTTTATTAACCAAACATGAATAATATTTTTTCTTTCCTTTTTTTTATATCCAAACATTTTCATGAATCAATTTTGTCTTTTGTTATATATATATATGTAAGATGCAAATATTGTTATGTGTTTTAGAGTGTCCCTCTCTCAAGCAAAACACTCTCACTTATTACCCAATGATTTGAAAAGAGTAATTGATATGTGTAAAATCGTAAAACGCGTCCCTATAATAACTATATATAATAAATAAATTTATTAAATTTATTGATCTTGAATGTATTGATTTCAAAAATAATAAAAACAATAAATATTTTAATATTAATATCAATATTAATGAAACAAATACCTTGTTGAATAATATGATAAAAAACAAATATTATAATGGGTTAAGAGTCACCAAAATTAATGTATACCAGTATTATATATTCTTTAACTATTACTTTCTTATAAACTTTGGTTCTTAGCTAACTCCTCCAGGAAAGTGATGGAAAATGATGGAAGAAAGTTGGTAATATAAAAAAATATGAAAAATACGACTATAAAGTTGGTTTGACAATTTTGATAAAAAGTTTTTACGTCACATTAAGGTCAAACGTCCAATTGAAAAGTACTTTAAAATTACCATTACACAATATAAAAAAGATCGACATTTTAAGTCACATTCGTGATAATTACGAAATTCCACTATGCTTGTGACACATTAATTATTATTATATACAAAAAAAACTTTTTTTTTTTAAAAAAATAACAAATTTTAAAATGAAATATTATGGGCAATGCCCTGAAGAAACTTTATAGTTGATCTAACATTACAGTCATTTAATACTGTTTGAATCCATATTTCATGATTATGATCTTGTGGTTTCTGTGGAGGTCGTGATGTTCCTTGCAAGACCATTTCTATGTCAAGTTTGACTTTACTTTGATTGTTGGTAAAGTGTCCCAGACCCCTGTAACCCTACCCCATTTGAATATTTGTAAATCCAAAAATTTCAAATTTCAAATATTATGAATATTCAAAATAAATACAAGTATCTGAAATAATTATGAATGTCTAAATATCCAAAATAATTACAAATATTTGAAATAGTTACAAAATAAATTGTATATATTCAAATATCCATTTCAAAATTTTTCAAGGTTGTATTTAATTTTTGAGTATGTTTGTATGGTTTAAAAATGATAATTGTCACCCAGTCCCAGATTTCGATGGGCTTAAATGTAGGATATTGACTCAATTGCCACCAGTATCAAGTCTGCAAGTTTACAGATTATCTGTATGGAAATTGTTTCATCTTTTGCTTCTTACTAATTTTCAAAGGCAAGATGATCCTTTGTATTACAGCAGATGTTATAGCAATATCACAGACAAAGCATGGTAGTCATTTTAAATTAGCATTGGTTTTCAAAACTAAAGAGTTTTTTCAACTGTGTGAAAGTCAAAAGGTTTCGCCACAAGTTGAAACTAGTTTTGACATAATTTTCAATTTTAGTTTGACTTTCGCCCCCTTCAAAATAGTTTTGGTGACCAACAATATGGAGTGTGGACAATAGAAACAGACCATGTTGTGAAAAAGCAATTTTGAGTTAGTATCACTATTATATGTAATTCCTCATGTAGAACATTTGTGGCATAGAAACCATACCCACTTTGCTTAATAAAACTTTGAGATACCCTCCATTAAAGTTTTAAAATCAATAGTAAATTACTTGAAATGCAGATCTTTTTTTTAAATTTTCTCAAAACATCATTTTCACAACATGGTCCGTTTCTATTGTCCAGGCCCCATATAAGAAAATTTTATTCAACATTCGTTGTATATTATTATATATTTTTTTTTGGGGGGAGGCGAATTAATTTTTTCTTTTGTCCCAGGATCCTTTAGCAACCACGAGAGCTTATAGTATTCAATTGCTTCTGATTAAACCAGCATTCTTCAGAATTCTTAATGTTGTTGATGTTTTTAAATTGCGACGAATGAATGAGTGGTAGTGGTTAAGATGAAAATAACAGCATTTTGGTCCATCCATCTATTTTATTTAGTAGATTCTTTTGATAAAATTCATGCTAGTACTAATTTTATTTACTATTAGCGTTTGTGCTTCTTGGTGAAGATTAAAACTATAAGGGTCACTAGTCTATCCCATATACACTAATTTTTTTCATGATCCCTTGTTGTAATTTAACATTGATTTTGGATTTTGGCAAGCTCAATAGGATTGTAATATGTATAAATATTGGAACTACAAACACAATTTCTCTCGAGAGAAAAGAGATTTCCACAACAATTGTACTTGTAGAGGATATCAACTAATCTATTTTATAATTAAATGAATCCCTGGAGAAAAACGCAACACGATCTTTATACTTGAATATTAAATTATTATTAGTTTGCAACTACTGCTTTGTCACCTTTTTTTTTTTGTTTTTCATTCACTGTTTTTGCCAAATTGTTTCGTGAAAAAAGAGTCAAAAAATAATATCTAGGATGTCAAAGATTGTCATTTAATATATAAAATTTTTATTTTGCCGTCTATCTAAAAATTATTTACCATTGTTGTTGACTTGTCAAATAAATTTTAGTCATAGTTAAAATAAATAAATCCACCTCGTGTAACGCTAATCTCATCCACAATCGCCTGCCACTAACACTAGTACTATTACTATATAGTACAAACTTTCTTTGATCATTAATGTATGATTTTTAATACAAAAACTTACCCTAAAAATTTTTGAAAAAGACATTTTTTTTAAATTACAAATGTACAAAATTCTACAGAATTCTACGAATGCATGTGATTTATGACGCATTATTTATTATCCGATGATGACACCACCGTTCTTAGAAATATTGATCAACGTCATTAATGACCAAAAATTTAAATTAATGGACAAAAATTTCCATCTATTTATTTGCCATAAATAAAAAATAATTGTTTATGAAAATCTTTATTCAATAAAGATCATGCATGAATGTGAAATACCAACATTACATGCACTCATATATAAATTGGCATAGGAGATCGATCATAGATTAGAGGATCGAACCTTACCATAAATAAATCATTAACATCATACCATCAACATTTATTTGTTGCATTTGGTTTAGTGGCTACTTGATCAATTAAATTGACTAGTTGATTGATTAACTGGCCTACCTAATAATTAAATTAGTTAGTTAACAAAGTTAGCTGATGAGATAATAGAAATAAATAAAAAAAGCCAAATGTTTAAGTGTGTGGTAATAATTTCTCTAATGTAGACATTACATATTATCACATAAATGTATGTGAGTATTAGGTATATAAATAAGTGCAATTTTGTTTTCTCTTTTCCCCAAAATCGAAAATTTATTTTTCAAAAACCTTGTCAAAATTTATCAAGGGATTTATTTGCATTTTACTATTTAATTAATTTCAATTTGGTTAAATCATTTATTTATTATTAACTTCTTTCTTACTCCTCTAAAAATTTTATCAGTCACATGCAATTACAATTTTCAATAATAAGGTTCCCCTTTTTTCTATTATCGTATTATTAACTATTAACTATATAGTTGGAATAATAATAATAATAAAAAATAAAAATAAAATTAAGAATTTTTCTTGCTTCTTACTTTCACTTCTAAATAAAAAATAAATAAATACGCTTTATAAATAATTTATATTTTAAGTTTAATTGCTCTTTTTCAACAAAATGGTTGCGAGAATATCGAAAAGTAATAAAGGCAAGTATAAATAACATAAATAAATAAAATTAAATAATTTACACGTGTTAATTTTTGTTATTTTTTATTTTTGTTAAAATTTTCTCACTTTCTTTTCTCAATTTTTTAATAATTAATAGCCACTACCATGAAATCAATTTTAACTCAACTTCATCTTCAACAATATCTACCAACATTTCAAAAACATGATATTGACTTTACCATTTTTTTAACGTTAAACGAACAAACATTAAAAATTATCGGAATCAAGAATGAATCACATCGCAAAATATTGATTTTATGGATCAAAAAACTCCAACAATTATTATTAACTTCAACCAACAACAATAATGATATTTCTACACTTGCAATAAATACAAAAAAATTGTTATCAGAGATTAATAATGATGATAAAAATTATGACGAAGAAGGAGGAGTTGAAGAAGAAGAAGAGGGTGATGATGATGATGATGATGATGATGATCAGATAATAATTGATGAACAATTAATTTTAGAAACTGTTCAGAATAACAATAAGAAACTTTTAACACCAATAACTGAAGAAGATAGTGATGGATCATCTTTTTTCTTTAATAATAATAATAATAATAATAATAATAATAATAATGATGATGATGGTGATGGTGATGATGGTGATGATAGTAAAAGTGATGTTGGTATTATCCTTAATAACGCTACCACACAAGTCTCCGATTACGACAGCACCGTGCCGATTCCAGAATATTCTGAAATAGACTTAATAAATACACAACGTAATAATGATGAAAACCATGATGACATTAATGAAATCAATGTTAATGATAATAATACCCATAACTTTTACCACAATCCACAATCCAACATATCATCATCTACATTAGCTACATCTGCATCAATAACAACATTACCGTCTTATACACCATTCGCAACATCTACATTATTAAGAACACAATCAAAAAATTCATCCAAATCATCCAAATCATCCAGATTAACCAAATTGTCATTATCATCTAGAATATTTAATGGTGGTGGTGGTGGTGGTCTCACTATAGTAGAAAGCGAGGATTCAAATAACAACAACGATAATAATAATAATAATAATAATAATAATAATAATATGATTACGAGTAATATTAATAATAAGAGTAAAAATAAAAGAAAACATCAAAGTGTACTTAATCCAAAGAATTGGCGCCATTCAATGCCTATTATACCGTCCATATCATCATTGTTAACTTCATCACCATTATCACCAGCCCAATCATCATCGCCACCATCATATTTTGATATAGTTGTTGACGACTATAAAGATAAGAAAAACGATCATCAATCTATCGACGACAAATCAAAATATAATGTTGATTGTGACAATGAAGAAAATGAATTATTGCCTGAATATTCGTGTACTGTAAATCATTCAGGATTTGTACTGATCAAGAAAGAGTTTACACGTAAAGGATTAAAAGCAACAAAAAGATCATGGCAAAGAAGATATTTATATTTATGGGGAACTTTTTTACGTATTTATGCACATGAACCAGACAACATCAACGTGAGTGTTTTTTAAAATTTTGAAATTGTTTATTTCCATGAATTAATAATTAATTGATTAATTCTTTTTTTTTAAAAAAAAATATATATATATATATAACAATTATAGATTGCAAAACCTCTAAATCGATTTAGCATGCAAGACGCACAAGTAGAGTTGGCAATTGATTATCCAAAGCGCAAGCACGTTCTAAGGATAAAGTTCAAGACAGGTCATCAATATTTAATTCAGGCAGACGACAAAGAAGAATGTGTCTCGTGGATAGAGAGGTTGCAATCTTCCTGTAACATTTCATCCACTATCGATGAAAGACAAATGCCAATGTTTATCACTTTGCCAACAAGAAGAAGAAATAACGGTGGAAATATTAGTAGTGGCGTTGATGTCACCAATATTATTCATAATGATGGATATGATAACTATAGTACATCATTAGCATCAACATCTTTATCTTATCAACGATTTAACGAGATCGCAAGAGAAATACAACAAGTTCAAATAACCAATTCTTCAATAAATTATCAACTATCGTGGTGAACAAATTATTCATATTTTGACTTTTGTAGATATATTTTTATTTTATTATCATTTGTAATGTAAATATTATTATTATATTACCACTTATTATTATTTTGTATAGGTCCCAAATTTTTACATTCATTTAATTATTTTATTTCATTCATCATGTCATTATTCATTATGTCATCATTCGGACAATATTATTTACACATATTATATATATTATATATTATATTTTATATTTTATATTTTATATATTATAATGTACCAGACATATCTATCTATGTTATTATTTATAATGTTAATTTTTTTTTACGTGAAATTACTAGTAAAAAATGGGTCCTTTATTTATAAATATGAAAAATATGAAATAACTTTTTAAATTCAATAAAAGTTTGTGTTCTTTCTCTCTTTTATTGTCTATATAAATAATCGGATTAATTTTTTTTTACTTCTAGAATGGTTTCTTTGACATGATCTAGTAAATAATTATTTATGTTTTTGATTATCAAGTAACTTATCAATAAAATTCCAAATATTCCTAATAGAAAAATCCAAAAAGCTAATATTATAAATAAAATACAAACACACGATCCACATCCATCCGCGTCATCAAACATACAAGCAGCGCAGCAAAAATACGTGCTACTACCACCGACACCTCTTGGACCAACGCAACAAGAACAACCTAAAGGACCGCCCATACTTGTATCTTGTCCAAATATATATTTACAAAGCAAAAATAGCAATCCACAACACGAAATTATACACAAACTTATTATGATGTGAACCAGGTATAAATTCAACACTGTGGTATATTTCCAATCGTTTTTTTCTTCACCAGCCGGCCCACCCGGAGTAATCCATTTAAAATCAATCACTTTCATCAGAAAAGATAGCAAATATACCAGTAAAAGGAATACGATCATTGTCATCAAATGCAAAAATATTTCACTATCAATTATGTGTATTATGAACGGTCTATACATTTTATATCTATATTTACACACTTCACATTGATACGCCGAATCACTTCTTGTGTTTGATTTACGCCATTTATTCAAACATTCCAAATGTACATATTGCAATGAACCTTTACATCTACACGGCGAAATTAATTTATTCTTTTCTTTGTGCTTTTTTGCAAAAAGGTTTGACCAAAATGATGACTTAAATGATGAATTCGTAGAATTTATAGATGGTTGCGTTGGAGATAATGTCTGTGATGATGATGATGATTCATGACATATTTTGCAAAATTTTTCTTCTCTTCTTTCAACATCATTGTAGTTGTTAACTGGAATTGAAATTTGTGAATTGTTGTTATCGTTGGTGGTATAGTGAGGTTGTGGTGGCGGCGGTTGTGGCGTTGTGGTGGTGGTGGTAGTAGTAGGGTATTGCATAGATGATGGCTGTGTATCGATGTATGTCCTTGATTTTGATGATAATGACGATAATGACGACGCTGCTGAATTTTTTGTATTAATCGGTTTTATATAGTGAACAGAATCATTGTTGGTGAAGTTATTGTCGTTGTAATTACTTGAAATTGAAATTTGTGAATTATTGTTATCTCTGGCGGTATAGTGAAATTGTGGCGGTGGAGGTTGCGGTGCAGCAGCAGTAGTAGTAGCAATAGCATGGTATTGTGCATATGATGGTTGTGTATCGATGTATGTTCTTGATTTTGATGATAATGACGACGCTGCTGAATTGCTTCTACTAATAGGTTTTATATAGTGACTAGAATCATTGTTGGTGAAGTTATTGTGATTGTAATCACTATTATTATTATTTTTATTATCCATTGTGAAAATTATTTTTGGTTGTTTTTCGATATTTTATTATTTCAAAAAAAAAATTTTTTTTTTTAATTTTAAAAAAGTAGACACACAACTATTATACCATGAGAAAAATTCTAGTGTGACGTCGTACATTAAACGAAAAATCTTTTAAAACGACAAATTGGTAGTGTGCTATTCCTTTTTCTTTCATTTCCGAAAACAGCTTTCTTCATCTAATTTCTAATTGTGAAACATTTAACTAATATTTTCTATTAATAAATTGATTTCCCAAATAGTATATATACGAGAAAAAAGCAATTATCTTCCTAATTTATACAAACAGAGATTCTTCTATCTAAACTATGGCGGAACTGGTGAAACTTAATCACCTGATCACATCAACATTTGGTCAATCCCACATGGTTCATCGATGATTGGGGCGTTCCATTCTTGTAGATCACCAAGCATAGATCACATCATTATAACAAATTACTATATGTATCAAATCAGTTATTTTTAACCTTAACGAATATTCTTGAATTTCATGAATTCAATCACCAAATAAAACTATATGGTTCAAACTCATCTACGTATAAATATCACAGCCCGGAATTTAAAAATTTAGAAACTATCTGCAGAAAACTACTAATGTACGGTTACACACGCATTGAATTTTATTATTATACACTGATCATAAGGCTTTTAGATCATCCCGAAATTTTACAATTTACATATAGAAACAGATGGAAATGAAGCTTAGGTCTTTAGCTTTGATTCTATCGGTTTACTTTTTTTTCTTTTCCTTTTTTAATAAGGAGTTATAGGCTTTTAAGTCATGTGATAATCATTGATAGTTATAGATGTCCTGCATTCTATAAAATTTATTTAAAAACTTTTAATTCTTAAAATTTGGAGATTTTCTACATGCGATTCTTTTTTTTTTAATGACTGTTTCTTTAAAAGGAAAAGATTTTCAAAAGAAAAAATCGATAAATTTTTAACGCACAACTTCAGATCCTTATAATTCCTTTTTTTACTAATAAAATTTAAAAAAACTCCCTGTCAGCATGTTTATCATTACATTTATTACAATTTCTCTCTTAATTTCATAGTTTCATCTTTTTTTTGAAGGAGGAGATACAATTTTTTTTATTAGTAATTTTATTATGATACACTCCCCTGCTAAAAGTATTTGGATACTTTTGGCAGGGGAGTGTATTAACGTTTTGATCTACATAGGCCATGTTACACCGCAGTCGATGATCCCTTGGATAAATTAATTGGTCAAGTCAATTTTTCTGGTTAAAAACCGGATTATTGGAAAATATATACACATATGCATCTTATGTAATCCCCACAGCAAAATGAAAGAGCCGATTTTATCCATATTAAATATTAATCGTCCCAGGAAAAATAAAATTAATTAGTCGATCGTAATAGTAAAAAAAAAATTCCGATTTTTTTCAATTTATTTTCCGTGATATATAAGAAAATTACTTTATATATACATACAGTCTCTTCTTATAGTTCTCGTTAAATGAATCAATTCAATAACTCTTCTAAAAAAATTAACTTTTTCAATAAAAAACATGAATAACAACAATTTAAATTTTCTTGGTAAAAATCTTTAATTCTAAAATATCCAATAATAATAAATAAAATATTAATAATCTATCACTATGTATTTAGGAGAAACTAGCGCGGCAGCGAGAAACCGTCCGAACTGCTGTTGCAATTGTCACATTTATAACAACTGTAATAATAATAA